>DWAJ01005901.1:0-10989 GCA_018238005.1 Eurema mandarina | reverse complement strand
TGCTGAGTGGCTTTCCTCTTCCAGAGCAATACTGTTTTTTCCCCTTTCCTGTGTTTTTTATTTGTTTACTTCACGTGTGTATTGTTATACTTATTTTTGTAATCTGCTCTGGAATAAATGTTTCTTTCTTTCTTTCTTTCCTCGCTCGTTCTACATCATTATCATATTATCATTATTTATTTAACCTTTATTAAATACACCAAAATCACAAATAACGAAAAGTAAACAAATATCAAGAAGTACATAATCTTTGATAGACTCAACCTTTACTTTTTTATAAAATACCTACTATCACAGTAAAACATTTTTTTAAAATTAATTACCATACATAAGTACCTTAAAATCATATTTTATAAAGAAACAGTTGCTTACTAATACAAGCTAAGCTAATACGAGTAAGTCAAAACATTGCTAAGAAACAACGATGGACATAACATAATAAGGAATGTTCAAGGAAGTTTTTTATTTCTCATAGATACGTTATTGGCTGCTAATGATGTAAAGGAATCTGGACGGACCGGTGAGAAAATCATCTATCGGGGGTAAATGAACTATTTCTAACGCAGCCTCACGTAACATGCGTTTAGATTGTTTAAAACTAGACGTGCTTCGCGGTTTTACCCGCGTAGTTCCCGTTCCCGGGGCAATACCGGGATATAAAGTATCCTATATGGTAAACTAGGGTCTAAGCTACCTGCATGCCCAATTTCAGCGAAATCCATTCAGCAGTTTTTGCGTGACAGACTAACAAAAATCTAAACACTTTCACATTTATAATATTAGTAAGTCTAAGCAATAACTAAATAAAATAATTTTTAACAAAAATAAACCGACTTCAAACTAAAAAGCAAAATATAATTTTGCTCCGCACAAAGTAATACGTATTTTCATTTAGTAAATAGAAATGATTTAATAGTTATTTAATTATTTTAAGTCCATGCCACAAAAAAAGCATATATACATACGGTCGTATTGAGAAACCTTCTTGTTTTTTGAAGTCAATTAAAAATAATGGTTATACGGCCACCCACTAGATGCATGCATATTTTAAATAGATTTTTTTATAATATAAAGAATAAAGCTTCAATAAGCACCCGAACCTTGCACCCGTGAAAACTTTTTTTAGTCTACGAATTAAATGTCGGTTTTATCTATGTATATGTGTTATGTTATGTTTATGTAAAGTCAGAATAAATATAATTGTTTCTTTTGTTACTTATCCATTACATCTCACATACAACCTCCTTGCACAAGATGTATAATGTATTCTATGAATCGCTCTCAGGCACTGTGCTGAATTAATTGTCTTGGAAAGCAGATACATTAGGCCAAATGAAGCCTCTTTAATGATAGTTTCTGTTATATAATAACCGTTTCTTTTAATAAATGGCCACAAACATGTCTACAAAATATAGTTATACTGTGTTTTCTATATGTATATTCTGTGTTGTATATGTACTATATATAGTAGGATCTACTGGTTCGAATTGAAAAATTATTTTTTTATTGAATAGACAATTTATCGAGGAAGGCTTAGGCTACATAACATTACGCTGCGACTAATAGGAGCGAAGAAATAACGGAAAAAGAATTCGACGGGGACGAAGTCGCGAGCAACGGCTAGTATTAAATATGTTTGTAAAGTAATTATAATTGGGACGGTGATGTAACGAAAGCGAGGAACTAGTGGACGCATTTTTATTCATGTTTTAAACATACGTGGTCTGGACTTCAGTTTAACATAACTTATTAGTTTAAACATGTAAATGATGTATCTGTTTTTAACCCTTCAAAAGTTGAGAAGAATTTACAGAAAGATTAGTTTAGATGTGTGAAAAAACGATGTATTTTAAACAATTTTTTTAACTTTTCATTTTACTCGTATTACTTTTGACTATAACTTAAGATACTAAAAAAAGGCTTCAGCAAAGTTGGTAACATATAAATAATAGTAAAATACATGATTTTTTTTCTAAACTTGAATTCAATCATTTTGTTAATACAAACAAAATTTATTTAATTTCAAGTTCAAAATCTATTGAACTTAACATCAGTCTATAAGGATTTTTAAAATAGGGCAATCACTACATAGGTAGTATAAAACAATGTCGCTTTCTCTGTCCCTATATCCCTATGTATACCTTAATCTATAAAAGTACGCAACTGATTCTCATGCGACTTATTTAATAGATAGAGTGGTTCAAGAGGAAGGTTTATACTTTATATGTATAATACATACATAATATATGCGTGCGAAGCCGGGGCGAGCCGCTAGTTGTTAATAATTAAAATTCTATATGTGAACGTCTTGTTGCCGACTACGCGTTGAACTCATATACAGATGAATGTTTTGACCTACAAGCTCACCCTACATTTTATAAGAGCTTATAAAAGCTATGTTGTAAGAAAGAAAGACAGAATGCAATTTTCATCCACTACGAGAATATAGTATAGTACTACATAATAAAATAAAAAGAATAAATTCAAATATTCATATATAAAAAACTTCATTTATAACAATAATGCTTATTGGTAAGTATTCCTATTAGCTATAATAATACTTTAATCTCCATCTTTTATAAATTATATAATAAAAGTAAACGTAATAAGCGATTTTTAGAGGTACTTATTATATGTGCATGTACCTATGTATGTATTGATAATTGATATAAAAGTGGTAAATGATAGAAATTTATTTCTGCGAGCATTTTTTTTTACTTTACATAGAGTACTTGAAGTTTACCAACAAAAATAGTAACTTAATTTATAAAGTTATTGTTACGTGAAAAAGAGTTGTATCTCTTTATTAAAGAGGCTTCAAGATGAATTGTTTCATTCAGTTTTTTTTAAAACATCGAATCATTTATTAAGTACTTAGGAGTAGATATTATGCTTTATATTATTTTTCTAATATTGTAAATACGAAAGTTTACGTGTATGTTTGTCACTCTCTAGCGTATAATATATTATAGTAAAGTTGATAACATATTACAATAAGGCATAGGTGACAATTTATATAGACTGTGTGTGATTTGGCAAAACCATTTCCAAGGGGATGTGTTAGACGCGTGCAAACCCAAGGGGCATTATTAACTTATCTCAATATTAATTAATAATATATGAAGTATACTTTTTTCGCTCCAAGCGACACGTCGACCAGTCTGTCTTTAAATTAAATATATAAATTATATTACGTGACAGTAATACATAGAAAGATACCCTTTCTAGTGTTCGCGGACATTATACTGGACATTGTATGTATAAAACGTCAGCTGCTTTCTATCAAATTATAGCTCTTTTGTATGGACTTTATATGCTTAAGTTTAGTCAGAGATTAGGATATGTTCTAGTTCATAACGCAGTTATTTTTAACTTTAAAGTTATTTGAATTAAATTTACCTGAGATCCATATTTCCGATTAATATAAGCCGTCCGGAAATTCTCACGATTCGATTAATCGTACACAATAGACTTCACTCACTCTCGTTCACAAACACAAATAACGGTTCTAAAAAACGTTCTCTTTTCAAAAACGTTCTCTTTTAAAAATTTGAAAATGGAATACGTCCGCGATCGGATAGAAAGTTGCGTTCCGGCACTTTCGACGCGTGCGCAGAGCCGCTGCGGTGCAAAGTGAATGAAGCGAAGTGAAGCTAAACGAAGCTAAGCTGTGAGCTGTTGCTTGAAGTATAAAGTGGTATGGGATAGAGGTGATGATTACACATATCGTTTACTTAATTAAAAGTGTTGAAATAATATGTCATCACGAATTTACGACTTATTCCTATCTACAAATAAATACGTATATAATAAGCAGTTTTTTAACTTGATAGATTATCCGTCATCAAGCCAGGCAACATTTTTATTTAGGTTTTTAATTGACATATGTGAATAATTTGTAATTATTGTAATTTTTTTGATAATGGGGCTGACATGGCTTTAGAGCTAAAAGTCCTAAAAAAAATAAAGATTAAAAAAAAAAATTAAATGACTTACGGCGTCCTTAAATTTGATTTTTGTATGAGTATTTATTTCGCCGTAGAGTTGCAGCGGTGAGATAGCACCTTCCATCAAAAGCTATTCATTCCTAATATTAAGTATAGAACCTTCACATTGAATATGTTTTAAATATATTGTTATTATATGATTTTTTATGTGTATGGTTGCCTGGTAGAAACCACTTTTAAGTGATAAGGCCGCCAGTTACAAAATTTCCAATAGTTTAAGATTGTTTAATATTGTAATATCTATATTGTAACAAAGAATAAATAAATAAATAAAATATGTATGGAACTGTTCTCTCTACTGTAACTACATCGAAACTGTTAAAAAAGGTAGATTAACCTTTAAAGTATCGTCAATATGAAAAAGTAAAGAGGTCTTAGGAATACGTTTATATTATTTAGTATTTATTTATTTAAAATCCTTTAACAAAAAATCACTGTTGGTACACAGTAAAATATATGACATCGTTGACAATAGTTTTCATGGATTTTTTTTATTAAAGGATACAGCATGCGTTCAATATATTGGTTCAGACAGCATATTACATAAAAATTACTAAGTTAAATACACAAAAAATATAAATATTACAGACAAAAAATAAAAACATATAAATAATACAGACAGCAATAAATCAGCAAATTAACAAGCCTAATATCGAAAAGCGATAAAAAGCTGTATACACTACCGAATAATTAGCTTTTGTCCAGCAAGAAGAGCTCCTAATTCTAAATTCTCTATGAAAAAAAAACGATTACGTGTCACAACTAGCTAGTGAATAATATCCACTGTGGAATCGTAATTAAAACCTTCATGTCTATATTTCGAGATCGAAATTACTACATTAGAATACCTTTTTGTATAACATGAACTAACCTTTTCTATCTAGTCGCTGTTTTATCCGCGTAGTTCCCGTTCCCGAGGCAATACCGGGATAAACAGTATCCTATGTTTTAATCCGGGGTATCGTCTATCTACATACAGAATTTCAACTAATTCGGTCCAGCCGTTTTGCCGTGAAAGAAAGACAAACAGACAGACAGACACACTTCCCCATTTATAATATTATGTGTGGATTAGTATGGATACAAGTATATTACTTAGCATATATGTATATAAGTATATTTAATGTAGATTGTCCTTAATGTTTCAAAATAATTTAGTTAAGATTTGAAATCTGTTCGCAATGTTTAGAAATAATGTTAATGATATTTGCACATATATTCGGTGTTGCAGTAGACATGAATAAATAAATGTGCAATTGGATTACATAATTTTGGTAAAGAGATGTTTTTTTTAATATACTAAAGGAATATTTTTTTAAACGTTACTGTTAAAGCTTTACGAATAGTAAAGATATTGGCTTAATTCAATTTAGGAAAGGAATAGAATGTCATACGTGAGTAAGTTATAATAATAAATGATTTATACCATTATTATAATAATAAGAGAAGAAATATTTGATTGTTATAATATGTTACATTGAATAACCTCGGAAACTACTGGACCGATTTGAAAAATGATAAATAGTGTAAGGTTTTGTAAAGTTCCAGTCTCTCATTGTGACATAGATTTTTTTTATTTAATACTTGCGACACGCCCCGGCTTCGCTCGAATATAATAGGTATGCATGTATTATATACATATAAAACTTTCTCTTGGATCACTCTATATATCTATATATCTATATTAAAAAAAACCGCATGAGAATCGGTTGCGTAGTTTTAAAGATTTAAGCATACATAGGCATATAGGGACAGAGAAAGTGACTTTGTTTTATCGTATGTAGTGATTACACTGGACTTCATAGTTTAAATATGATTTATAAACAATTTTTTAAAAATAATTGTATGAAATCACTAGCGCCATCTAGTAAATACTCTGCTAACATTTAAGCGCCACCTAGCGGCGAGTAGATTTATATTATTAGTACACGGTAGATAAATAATTCCGAAGTAAAGACATAGATGGCGTTGTACAGTAACGATAACGATTTCTACCATGACTACGATTTTGTTTCCCGTTTCCAAGATTTTTTTTAGAATAAGATAAATCTATTGTCTCTAAAAATTGCCTTGTAATATTTTTAAATCTAAAATTAACTCTGCCGGTTTTTTACGTTTTTGCGTCTCAACTACTCGAGCGATTTGGATGAAATATTGTTCAGAATTTAGATATAGTTATAAGCTAAACTATCTTTTATAGCGATAGTGTCTAAAAGGTTGAAATAAAAGTAAAATGTTAATTTTTGTAGCAGATTAATCTTTAGAACTTATTTAGGCGCTCCGTAGAAAATTCCTAGTAGCAAATTTGGTTAGTAAATCATAATTATAATAAGATTGACTATTTTATAGAAACTAAACAATATCAGATAATGTTAAAGGAGCCAGTCTTCCACAACACAGGGAAACCTTCTGTGGAAGCTGTGCAAATGTAAATTATGTAATGATTGTCAATAAATGTATTTTTTTTTATTAAGATTATTTCTTATAAGAAAAAATTAAGTTATTATTATTAATCTACTAAAATATCGACAAATTAGGAACGCACTTAACGCCGACTTCTTATGCGTGACAGCTCGCAACAATATAACTCCACAAGCTGAATTTACTACAACAAAACAATAAATAAATGGCTGGAGCATCAGAAAAGCGCGTCACGTGAAATCTGTCGGTGAGAAAGATCGATGCTCTCGCGCGGCGCGTGTTGCGTAATTCACTGAAATTGCATTACATTTGAAATTTGTTATTAACGTCTACGATTTTATATTTATTTGAGGTCTTAAGTATTGTATGTAGTAAGCGTGCTTCATAGTTAATAAATTATCTTATATTTATATATATTACTAGCTGTTGCCCGCGACCTCGTCCGCATGGACTTTCATATAAACATTGACTCCCCCCCCCCCTTATAGTTTTCATTATTTTTAAGATGCTATTGGCTGTTGCTTTTAGACTGCTATTCGGGGCGGACAAATTCCAACGAACCAAAAACTATGAAAATTGATCTAGCCCATCTCGAGTTATAAGTGTTGTAACAAACCCTTTTTTTGTATACCCACATTCACCACTTACATTAAAATTATAGACCAAACTTCAAGTCTAATCGTTTCAGGAGATTTTGCGTGAAAGAGATACTAACATACTTACATAGTACATACATTCTAACAAACCCGTTTAATTTAAGTTGGATTTTCCGTCATAACTCAATTTCCCCAAGCATATAAATAACATAATTTGAAATGTTATTGAATATATTATCGGCCCATAGATTAAAGAGTTATGTGATCGCAATCCGTTAATAAAAAATGGTCGAATAAATGTAGGTATATGTAGGTATGTAGTTGATGATATTTGCACCAATAAATGTTTACTTGGTTTACGTGTAGTTAAGAAACTTTATGGGCTCAAGTTTCATTTACTTCGTCATCACGTGAACGTCGAGGCAATCCAGCTGACGTCACTAATATAGTGATAAGACTAACGGATAAAGCCGTTTGAGTTAGTGTAGTGTTTTATAGTGTATACTAATACTATAAAGAAGTAAAGTTTGTGTGTTCGTTAAATTATAAGGGCTAATCTCGGGATCTACTGAACCGATTTTAAAAATTCTTTCACAAATAGAAAGCCACATTATCGCTGAGTGTCATAGGCTATATAAAAAACCGAAAAGGATAATTAACATTATGCTCTACCAAGTGGGCACGGGTCAGCTAGTGACAAATACATGCAGTGACAAGTCTTGCGTACAAAGAACACATGAACAAAGTGTCTTCGCCTTAACAAAAACTAAGTAAGTGTTACTGGACACGTTCTTAGAATTATGTTTACTTTATAATTTAGGTTAAATGTAAATTACTAATTAGTCAATAGGCTACATCGTAATATAAATATAGTATTGCATACTTTATTAGAAAAAAAAAGTTTCATTAATTTTTTTGCCAAGGTTAGTTTAAAATTGTTTATTATATGCCTATAGGATACGATATAGGTAATATCACAGTCAGTATGAACAAGATTTTAATTTTTTGCGTATACATTTTGAAACTACACCTACACCTGCTTATTCCACTTATTAAGAACTGTCCACATACTTATTTAAAAGAGTTAACGTCTTACGTGAATGAAAACGCTGAACCCAGCCATATAGTTATATTTTTAAACTATTTTTTACAACTACAATTCAATAAACAGCGCAAAAATTATTTGTTATTGTGAAATTATTTCTATTTGTAAGTTAAAAAAAAACATATATTTAATTATATTCGACCTCTAAGAAGTATTTTATATTATGCTTATTATAAAATAAAGTTAATAATATCGTAATAGAAATAATAGAGATCTGCTTATTAATTATTTCCTTAAAATATTATATTTAAGATTATGCATTTTGATTGCAAAAAATATTTTTTAAATATTCTAATGTCTTTTTGTATGTTTTGTAATATTTTATAATTTTGTTATTTATAATTCTCATAATAAACGCAACACGACCTATATTACACAATAGTTGTTATAGTAATGTTTCTGTCGATGTTTCTGCCCAATTCACCGAGAATTTCTTTAGTATAATTTTTGTTACATAATTTTTTTTTTTAGATAATCTGTGTATAAAATTTTATCAAAGTCGATTTTGTGGTTTAGACGAGACAGCGTATCAGATAGACAGAGCTAATTTCGTATTTAATGCATTAGTAGATATTGGTAGAGCTAGTGTATATTTGGTACTTGTGTACCTAATATTTTTCATGCAGTAACTTCGCTTGACAACAAAGTATATCGACAGTTTTTGCCGCGTGTCAGCATTTACTTTGAGCAGTCACGCAAGGTGTAAATATGTGTATGTAACTCGTATATTTGCATACACAGTGTATGCAACAATACGAATAATATTAATGTTAAAAATTAATTATGCCCCCCGGTATGGTAAGAAAAACAATAATTTAAAAATTTGACGACTGCTTGGCGATTGGTATCTTTCTGCGCGAGGGGTCATGGGTTCTGTGTATAAGGTTCAAAAACAAGAACGGTTAGTATTAATCTATATTTTGAAAAGTGAACCCAAATAGAAGTGTCACTTAGATATCGTTAACGGCAGTGAACTCTCTTTATGGGAGTCTAGAAAGTAAGAATTTTCATCCGAAGACTTTTATTTAAAAGTCCATAGAACTGTGTTTTCCTTAGAACAGTTTGCCAAACTGGATGAAATGCTTTCGCCGGTTGGAGCTGGCCTGCGGGCCCTTATTTGTCCATCGCTAATTAAATGCGTATTAAATTACTAAGCATATGAAATGCCAATTCGTGTCTTATACAAAACGAATTGTATCATCATTTTTAAATGACTTCAAAGACCCAGTAAATTGAATCGTCGAAAAGGCTTGCAATTTCAGTATGCGTTTGTACGGAAATATCACATATTGCTGCATCTCGTGGTTCGGGGTTTTCACAATGCGTTATATAAACAATAATTGCATTACGAGATCATTAGTACACATCACCACGGATGAGGGCCCGCGGTAATTGGTTGCGTCTTAAGGTCTGGTGCGGTGGAACTTTCAATTGTTGAACGTTGCCCGTAAGATGCCGTCACGACGGTCGCTTTTTTAAGGAACTCACTGGTTTTAACTGGTTTAAACCTGATTTTTGATATTTGGAGGGTTATAAATTGTCTACGACACTGCCACAAATTGTGGTTTTCTTATAGTAAAAGCATTTTAAAAACGGGTGCGGTAGATACAGCGTGTTTTACGTAGTGGTGGGCGACTGAGTTGGTGGTTTGCCACAAGCTCCGCTCATAAACAGACGTAAAGCTAAGTGCCTAACGACTGCGTCACTAGCCTTTTAAAGATTGACAAAGGGAAGAATTTTTGCAAAAGGCCATACAGGATTGGACAAAGGAAGGGAAGGAAAAATTTGGCCTCCGGTGCTCCTTAACTTACCGAAAGAAACGCAATGATATCTCTTAGGAGATGGCAATCAATTTTATGTTCTTCAACTTTCATTAAAGGTACTTTTTTCTAGTACTTACTGTTTCCCTAAAATTTTAAACATAAGTTTTGTGTTTTTTATCACAAGTTCTCGTAGATGAATTTAAGAAAGACTTTCACTATTCGTTTACGAATCGTTCAAGTTTTTATCTTAAATTCGTATTTAAAGCTCTATTTGCTTAGACTGTTACGGGCTGGAAACTTCCTGCCATATTCAAAAGTTTTTTTTCTAATATAATGTTAATATACCTAAATCAAATGAGTAGGATATGTAGCTCAAAGCAAAACATCGATACCTTTTCTATCGCATGAGTAAAAGTAATTTGATCGTCATTTCGATATTTTAATTGCAGAGTGAGCGATTAATAAGGTGACGTGCTAATTGGTCGAGACATGAATATTATTTTACGTCATGTTACGTTATAAAGACATGTTTTATTTATTGTATAGAAAAATTATAAAAATATGTTCCTGTACAGAGAGGGTTCTTAAACTATTAATGGGTAGGTACTATATTTCAGGAATGCTTCGGACCTTGTAGAGGGGTAGGTACTTAGTTAATATTATATTATATACAAACTTTGTGAGAATGTATGGGTGTATAGATACGAAATTTAGAGAAAACGCTTAGGTGACAGCAAGAATTAGGACTATTTTCTATTTTCCATTCTATATTTTTTTAGACGCTTATAAATGACTATGTACTATAATTTGAATGTTGATCTTCATTTCACATAACACAATTAAGTAGGATAAAACTTATTGCGAAAACTAATTTATTCCCCAAAATGTATGTAAAACTGCTTAACTGCTGATAAACAAACACACATAATTGATTTTTATTAGTAACTAGCTGTTGCTCGCGACTTCGTCCCCGTCGGATCTATTTCTATTATTATGTTATAGTGAGTCAATCTTAGAAGATAGACATATACTGTTGCGGACTTTTTTTATGATCATTTAAAGAGGAATAATTCTTTCATACATATTATTTTTGTATC
>DWAJ01005900.1:0-10990 GCA_018238005.1 Eurema mandarina | reverse complement strand
GCGGCGCGCGGGGCGCGTGATCGTCATGTGCGCGAGCGTTGATTGGTTGTCCCAGTCATGTTGTCTTTCTCGCACCCACGAGCGCGAGTCTACCGATGCGCAGCTATTCTCGTCAATCGCTAAACCTTTTTGACGGTTACTATACATAATTTAGGCCGAAAACATATTGCCCCGGTAGCTACTAGCTAGTAACATGTCGTGTCGTCTTCAGATGATCAGCTCGTCGGCGGAGGCGCCGTGCGCGCTGCACTGCCCGCCCAACGACCTGTGCCACAATGCCACGTGCTGCGGGCCCAACCAGCAGGTACCTGTGCCATTGCCCCTATAACTCTATCTCTCTCTCTCTCTCTCTGTCTATCTCTTTCTTTCTCCTTCTCTTTTATTCAGGTACCCTGTAATATATCTCTAATCTTGTTCTATTCCTTTCTTTTTTAATAAGTTTTACTATTTAAAAGACTCTTAGTTTCACGACTTTCGTTAGCGAGTCAAATTGTCACTTGATTGTTTTTTTTATTATTAAGAATTAAGTGTCAATCTGATTCGTTAAGGTAAAAACTATTTGTAAATAGTAACCAAAATATATAATATTGATGATTGTTCGAACGGTACGATCGCTGTACGCACGAAGTATTTCTCGCCCGTAATGAATGCGTGCGCGGTAGCAATATGATGAAGCAGAGATGTAGGTAGAAATTAGCGTTTTTTTTAATTGCAGTTTTACAGTTTAGAAACAATAAGGGTTCGGTAATATTTTTCAAGGAGACTCAGTGGACGGGCCTAACGGTACAGTGCCTCTCGCCTCTCGCCGACGTTTCGAAGAATTTAATGTGATTGTTATTTCTAGCCATTTTTAACAATGATGTTATATTTAATAGATATGTTATACACCTACAAATCAACCGAAAAGTGTTGCTGTAGTTTGCTTTAATTTTATAACAAGTCAAAACGATAGAAAAGATATGAATGATGTTTTATCATAATATAAATAAGATCAATAAGAAAAAGAGATAGTTTGGTTGACATAAGACGGGCCACCAATCATCTAAAAGTAAGACGTCCTAATTAGGATGTTTTTGCGTCTTCAAAATATTGCGCCTATAACATATCTGTTTAATATAATATCATTGAATTTTTATAAACGACGGTCGTTATTTTTGTATCGCGTGCTATTTATACATATCTTGTATGTGATGTTGAATACTTTTATTGTTGCCAATTGCGATCATTAATAGATTTTATGTGAATGTGCCAAATATATGTACATGTTGTACTTATGTGAAATGTATTAAAGTTAGTAAAATATTTATATTGAGTTTGATTTGGTTTTATTGTGTGGTAACCGAAATTTTCCTGAACACAACCTATCTTACATTCATTTTTTAAAACATAGTTATTTTCCTAATTTATTATATTGTAATGATTTTTTTAAACTAATAATTTATTATATTTAATCATTTACATACTTTGTATAAAAAAATAATGTATAATAAAGATATTGTTATTAAAACTTTCAACATTTACAAAAGAAACAAATGCACAACGAACAAATAATGTCAACATGTATAATGTTCACAAAACGCGACTACACAATAATTCACATCATTTGATCCTCAGACAATACGCTTACAGATAAAGAAAACGTGTGGTTTTTATCAAATTTGATTATAGATAATTATTGAAAGTCGACCTTATGGCAACACCAAACAGTTGCATTTTAATCACATATCAATATTTGTGTTGCTAGCTCAAATAATTTTATAACCTTATATTATATCAGCAATTAAGTTGTTTACACACGTAACATTATAAATTCAGCATAAAGAGTAAACTTTAAATTTTATCAAATACAATGTATTGAACTTATTAATTTTTTTCTGAAAAAGCAAGGCTTAAATGATCGTAGCATGATATTTCAAACCTAATAATATGAATATTGATTCAATACTTCGATTACCTTTGAAGAAAATATTGTTGATCATGCAATCGTATTGAACGTGTATATTTCATGAAGTAATTTTGAAAATTGGTTTGTTTCTCTTTGCTTACTTTCAACATATCAATTCGTGTAGAAAATTGCTTGTACTGTATATTGATTGGTTAAATTTAAAACAGAGTATTATAGTTATATTGTGTAGATTTATTTATTTAAAGAAGAACATTAGATTTTTTGTAACAATACTTTAAATTTACACCTTTAGTATTTTAATATAACTCCTTAATTAATTGCAGTAGTCATAATAATGTCGTTTGAGCATAATAAAGTGATTTTTTTTAAGTTATGTCGTACGTTTGTATTTCAGAAGCAAAGCACACCGTCGCCGACTGTTACACCGTACATGTGTCGGCAACGGAATATGGGCTCGCGAACCGAATCGGTCAATTCTAATCTGGGAACTGGGAACCAAGGAGCCGCTACTACTAGGAACTTGGACGCTTTGGAGTGCGGGTAAGGGTTTTTAAACTTTATTTAAATAAAAAACTTTACATAAGGTAAAGAAAAATAAAAGATACAATGATATAAATACAAATAGATATTTGCTATAGTTTAAATAAAATTGTATTGAATCAGTCACGTATTTTGTGAATCTATGGTCCGTTTTATCATAGTTTGAGTATAATACGTTTTTTTTCTAATCTTAACCGAATCTTGGGCTTTGTGTATCCCTCTTCTTTTTGCGTTTTAGAAAAGAAAACATTTTTTCCCCTTATTTATTATTTCCTTACAGTTAACACATAGAACGTTGCAATTTTTTACCTAAAATAAATGAAGAGAACAAAACCCGTGTAAAAGCAACAGCAAATTTTAAAATTAATGAAATCTTATGAGCATCATTTTAATTTCAGCTCATTGTTGCCATCTCCAATGGGCGAGGGGAGGCTGACGGTCTGACAGGCGGCCGGCTCCTAACGCAACGAAGGGCCAGCCTGTACCAATTAGCTGTGAATTTACAAATTATATCTAACACAACTAACTATAAAGTTAACACCCACAGTATTTGTTTTGTGTTCAAAAATTTTTTTTTATCACAAATAGCTAGAAAAATAATTGTTTCTTGTTAGTGCGTTTTTTTTACCACCGACATTTTCACGTGAATACGCACACCTTTCGACTATGACCACAGAGCTCACCAAATCGCGCATACCTCAATGGTTTTATACGTATGCTACCAAATAATAAAAAATAGATATTGAATACAAATGTGTTCTTAGTGATAGGTTCCGCATCCAATACACTAGCGTGTTTGTTGTTGACAGTAATGTATTTTTAGATAATCATAAAGCATAGTAATAATAAGTATTAATAACCATTAAATTGTTTAACTATGGTATAATAAAGTTTCAAGTTAAATTATGCTGAGATGCTATCGATATTAACCTCCAAAAATATAACCTAACCAACAGTTCAAATTTTATTCAGTTTTTCATCCGAGAATTGAGCAGGGCTTAGTATGATAATGTTATATTAAAATTATGTAATCCAGGGTTTTAAATAGCTTTTAGAGTAGTCCAGGTTTGGTCACTGATTATTAGGTTTTCATCGTAGACAATCCCTTAGTTTACATAGTAATAATTTGTAGTACTAAACTTTAATCTAACACACATTTCTATAGAACAAGTACAATTTACTCTCCGCTATTCGATTTCGTATTTATTTTTGACACTAGTTTTCCCGCCTTTTTTGCTGAAAGTAAAACTTCAAATGACATTACAGAACTATGGTTTTGTCAAATGATCAAGGTCGTTGACCCCACGATTTCGCGGGAAAGGGGTGACATAGATTATATTTTATCAATCTTATCTATATATTATTGATTTATTTTTCATTGACGTCTGGGAAAGAAAAACAACTCAAATAAAGTTTCACAGACTATATGACATCTGAAATTGATTACATTGAAGCATTTTAATACGTATTAAACACTAGTACCTACTACCTACTATTGATTTTTTATTGTTAATAATGTTATGTAATCATTTTATCAGTTATCTGTTACAAAAACGTGAAATTGTATGTGTAATTAATTTCAATAATTTTGATCTTATTTTTCTTTGCTTATTTATAATAAAATATCATTATTCGTCTTTAAACGCTTCAGTAAAAAATACATTTCCAATTGATATTCATAACTATTATATTATTCAAGAAGTTTTCAAAATAATTAATTATACTTGATTCCTTTGAGTAGTTATTTACATTTTTTAAAAGTGTTTTGTATTTACGTTTTTTATTATACATTTGTATTGTTTTATAAAAAGTATTTCTATTTTAAATATCCATACAAATAATCGACTGACAGAAAATTTGAATACTATATAATAAGTATATAGTGTAAATTAAAAATATCACAAAGTATGAGTGAATCAATTTAAAATATATAGTTTATTAGTTTTTGCTAGATTTTTACATGTTAACTGTAAAGAATTCAAATAGTTTAATTTATCGCTGTTTTTATGACATTGTTTAAATTCGAGTTTAAAAACGTTAGATAGAGTAATTGTAGTAGATAGTTCATCACACCAAATAATGTGTGCATTTTTAGGATATTTTAGTTTTTATTGTCATACAATAGCGCGCAATTTGTGACGAACAGGTATCATCGGCACAAATGAGGGAGGCAACATTGCTGTCAAAATATGTATTCCACACAGTATCATAGATATCTAATAATCTCACAATAAAACATGGGTTTGTCACATCTTGTAAGCTGTACAATTTATCTTCATAGAGCTAAAAACTAATATAATAGTTGTAATAATTAATTTTTACAATACTTAAAAATTGTGATCGTCATTTTAAGTATAAGATAATTTAGGCTAAATTTTAAGTGCATTCACTAATGTATAATTTGACGTGTATATTTGTCAAACGCAGTAGCAAAAGTATTGGATATTATCGCATAATAATTGCTAATTCCAAATATAAATGTATCGGTCCGTTATAAAAGGAAAGTATTTAAACACAAATAAGAAGCGTTTCAGGTTTTATACTAAAATTTTATTACTATTTAAGATAAATGCATAATTAATATTATATCGTGTGTATTACAGGCACAGCCTATGTGATTGCGAGGTGCGTGTTTTTCAATACGTTGTTATAAATCGCTAAATGATTAGTTTATTAAAAAAATCGCTATAGATTAATAACTGAGCTACAATGCAAGTTTAAGATTGTTTTTATTGGTTATAATGACATGCGTGGAACATTCACGAAGTATTAAAAAATATTTTTTATCTTTGGCAGGATATTGAAGGGCACGCACTTTTAGGTAAATTTAATCTAAAGAGCGATTGAGTCTGGATAACAAATGTTGTTTATGGTTTGATTGTTAGTGCAATTGTGGAAAGGATTTTCACAGTTAATAAAAATATATATAAAAAACATGACTTTTATTTCTACAAAGGTTTGTAAACATCCCGTTATTAAGACATTATACTTCCACGAAACGGACTAAAAGTTAAAGGCCAAAATACCTGTTTTGAAAAAACTATGTTGACTAGTTTATATTACTACTCTTTATCAACAACATTAAGGATAACTAAACATTTAACGATATAACAGCGCTGACGGAGTCCTAACAGGAATAAGTCTTGTCTCACCGTTTTCTTTCTTTATAACCCAATATTCTCGGCCGTTAATTATTTTTTTCGTAGAACTCTTTGCTTTTCCAGGTCTTCCGAATAACGAATCGTACGGTGGTGGATGGCTATCGTCGAAATCATAAGTTTTAGTTTTGAACTTCTTCTGTATTTGCATTCGTTTCTCCTTGAATTTTTTAAGTCCGTATCGTTTCATTGTCATCTGTAAATAGTGTTGCCATTTTATTATGACTTTATTTAATAAGTCCTTTTTATTGACTATATGGAATTTGTGAGTTCTAATATGGCAACACGAATAGTTTTAAGTAAAGCTTACCTCTCCAATAAATACAGCAACAGCAGTCGCTAAGCCAACTGCTATAATATAATAAGTCATCAAAAGATCGGTATTCCTTAATCGACGGTCCTTTGACTGCAAGTCTAACGGACATATTTTTGTATCTGGTAACATCTTTCGCTTTAGATATTCTATTATCCCGCCATAATTTACCATGCTCAAGCTGAAAGAAAATACTTCATCTCATTACATATAACTAAACAAGTCACTATCTCCTATATCCCTACGTATACTTAGATCTTTAGAATTATGTTACTCATCTTAATGCGGTTTTTTAATAGATATAGTCATATGTGCGAAGACAGGTTAAGTCGGTTTACTTAATGAAGGAACAAAAATATAGGTGCGTAGGTACATACTAAGTTATTATTTTAAAAAGTCCTGAAAGAGTGTGACAATTGTTTTCAACCCTAGTAAGGCTATGGCCGTGCTTAGGTACTAATTAGTAATTATTATACATAAAATAATAATGCGTCATAAAATTGCAAAGTAGATTATTGTAACTGCGAAATTTCTATGGTCACAGTTTAAAAAAAAATTAACTCACATAGGTTGAAAGTACGTATCCAAAGATGAATTTCTTGGGAACGCAAAAGCCCGTCTTTTTGTCATAAAAGCGCCAGGCGCAACCACGTAGGTGCATCTTTCGCTTTCTGGAATGTTATCTCTTGTTTTAGATAAATAGTCTTGATACATCAAATAGTCAATAACAGTAGCCTCATTGACGAAAACTGCGCCTTCCGAGACATATGACAGATATTCAGCGTCTTCGCTGACTGATCGGAATTTTGCACGACCAGTTGCAATCATTTTTGTTAAGTGGTGGAGGGATTCTTCCGGCTAAAAGCATGATTCCTTTTAATTTATTAATTTAAGACGACATAAATTATTCATCGTTTTGATTCTTCAATTCTAGTTAAAAAATTGGCCTAAAATTTAAAAGTAATCACATTTTTAACGGCATACTCGACGGCGCCGCCTTCAGTCGCAAACCAACGATAGTTCTTCTTGTGCAAATCCTCGAGCGTCTCTATTTCGAGGGTAAATTTGGAAAGGGTTAAAAAAGCAGTCAAATTTGCCGTGTAGAAAGCAGATAAAAGTATCACAAATATCCACCACGTCGCAAAAAGTACTCGGGTTGTATCTAAAAGAAAAAAGTTAGGTAGTATTTCCGCCCAATTGTTGTCGTTACAAAAATATTACCAAAAAATAGGTATGTGTTCAGTATAAGATTATAAAATCAGTATGTGTTATATTTAGGTCAGGGTAACGGATTAACTTATTGCTACTATTTAAACTAACCCTTGTATTAAGAAATACACAAATTACGTAAACACCTCACCTACAGCTTTATTTAAAAATCGTTTAAGGTATTGTATTACCTAAACGGTAAGTTATAATATTAGGTCAAAAGTAATGCATTTACAGATAGTATCAGTTGAGTGATTACTAATGATTATTGAGTAGCTACATGCTATGATGTAAAACAAATTGACTCAGGCAAAGGCGTAACAAAACGGTGATAAATGATCGATCAACACTTACAACAAGGTAGTTGAATAAAAACATTTGTATTGATTTTAAATAAATATAGGTACCTCACTTTATAACCCCTAGGTCCATGCTCGAAGGGTGATTATACAATTTTCTATATTTTAACAATAAACAGAGTGACAGCCTCAAATAAAGGTACCCTGTATTTGTTTGAGGGTGTCTCAATTGCCTATAAATCGTAACTCACTTGCATTTGGCGACAATGATGTTCCCTGTTTTATAAACGCTCCATAAACAAACCAAACGCTTGGCGAAATCGGGATGTATTTCTCCTCGTCCGGCATTAGTTTATTTCGCAGACGTGTGATTAGTGTCACACATGGGCCGTATGCAAGAACAGCAATGAGAATAAGATACCTGAATATTATAAAAATATATTTAACAAAATCTTTTATGGATATTTTTCAAATTTACATAAAACCTCCGATAATAATGCGTACCTAATTTGAAAACATTTAATATAGGTTTATCTTAATTTTATTCCACTAAATTCTTCTTTTAAAGATTTATTACGTTGTTAAATTAATATTGTATTTTATGTTGTGTAATATTGTTAAAATAATAGTTAGATATAAATAAAAGTCTAGTGGGTGGGTACAACCTCAACAGGCCTCAAACGTTTTATTTCATTCTCTTGAAGTTGATAAGTTACCTACAATAACAAATGTTTAATATGATGACATCAAAAATACAAAATTCAACATTTACCACACAACGCCGTCAAATGGCGCCAAAAGGCCGGACCCTGCAGCGGATTCCTTCGGACGTTTCAACATCATTTCCCAAACTTCCATATCCATATTCCTGGAAAACTTCGCTATTCTATCATAGCCATTTAATATAGGAATGAACGCAGCTGCCATGTCGATTTTCTAGCACAATCAAGATGTTTATAACTTATACATATATTTTCTAACTTAATTAAAAATATAAACCTTTTCAGTAGCTTAACACTTATGTTTAACTTAACTAACACGACCTGTGGTTACGCAGGCCTATATTCAAATAAAAATATAAAACCTATCCTTACGCTAGAATTAACAAGTCCTAAGAGATTCTCTTCGGGGCGACCACGACCAAATATATAATTTTTTTCCGGAACCACAACCTCATAAGTGAAATTGAATTTTTCTTGTAATACATTAATTATTTCAAAGGCAACACCGTTTCCGATTATTGTTCCATTTTCCGTTCTATCCACCCAACTCATTGGCATATTCTAAAAAGAGTTATTTAGCGATATGAATAATTTTAAACTTTAAAAATAAATCAAATTGTAATCCGAGCGGTTATAGTAGTAATTAGTATAGAATACACCCGAACGGGTAAAATAGTAACGTTAATCGAAATTAACATTACTATTTTGCTAAATTAACTTGCTTTTTTTGCTTTAAAAATTAAACTTACATCAATTGTCCCAATTCGCAAATGTTTTCCGTTAAGAACATTCTTCCACGCTAAGGCATCCTCATTCTTCTTTTCCAAAAATTTTGCATCTATTATGAAAAATACCGATTTACAAAATGTGAGCTAATTAATTAATGTAGTAAGTAAATACCTAATTATTTCAGTCGAAGTTAATTCATAAATTTAAATTGATCAGATAAAGTATTCGGTTCCAAAAAATAAGGCCTTCTTTTAAGCACAATAATTTTGTTTATATTTAATGCTTAACTCTTGATCATGAAAAAAAACCAACTCAAGATTTACCGAAGTTTAATGATTTACCGTTAATTGTATTATCATAGACATTGTCACAAAAGGTAGCGTTGCAAACCGTTGAAAATATAATGTCCAAGCCTGACATTGCATGGCCGAGCTCTGTATATGACTGATGACCGTTACACAAGCATAAAAGGTGGTGGACATTATGGGGTGACATAATCGTGATTGGTGGGACATGGTGACATCAATTTGATCACCCTTGCATACGTTCGATTTATGTTGATATGTGTTTGTATTGTAGGTTCCTAATTTATTTAAAGAACTGGCAACTCTCTACTGTTTCAATTGTGTTGCGGCAACCTTGTACTTTTTTTTAACCAAATCCACAGTTTTGATAACTACATTTGGGAGAGTAAAACCGTTTATGTAGCCTAGTTTAGTTAAATATATTCGGGGATTTGTAGAACAAATAATATATTTTGAATCAGAATGTTCTGTTGTTCTGTTAGTTCTGTTGAATCAGAATTTTACTTATACTAAAGAATCTTTGGGAATAAGATTTTGTTTCACAATTGTAATGCCTATTGATACTACTAAAATAAACAAGAGAATATTCGCATTACATTTTCCGCAATATAGGAATCTATAATAATATGAAAGGTCGGATAAAAAAGGTGAGATTCGTTGATTTGCAAGCTTCTGACATTTTAGGAGGACTTTGCATCTTTCGGTAATATTCGAGGGTTTATAATTTAAAGAAAAATACAGGCTCTTTATACAATGTAGATAGTATAACGTTCTTAAACATCGTTGCAATTTTTATGTTTTTTTAAACATGACACGCCAGAATTTTTCCAATTTGCCGTAAATATAAATGCGGCATGTCACTAATAAGCTTTCGATCTCATTAATATTCCTGCTCAATCATAATGTAGGTCATAATAACATGTCAGCTATTAGTCTTTACATTATTGTTAGACAAATCCATTACACTTGTTCTGTATGGAAAAACAAACAGAAAATACATTTTAAAATGCGGTTGCTTGCCTCGGTAATTATATACTCGTATCGTAGGGTAGTTATTAAGCCGATATGGCTTAAAAAATATGACTATCATTTATTAAAAATATGTCAATAGATATAATTAGATAGATATTGTAAGAGCTCATTTTAGGGTATCTAACTTTTGGTTCTACAGCTGAAACGGTTAGAGATACAATAAGAAAAATTAGTATCGATAAGTTATTACGTCGAAAAGGTGATAAGGTGAAATGAAAAATACTTTTTGGTGGTACTTCCAATTTTATTATTCACGTCTATTAAATCTTGTGATTACATAGGGTGTTAAAAAGCATTCCGTGGTCAGGGTAAGAATATCCTAGTTTGTTACATAAGATGTAATAAAAAATACCATTTTGAAGACGTCATATAAAGAAAAACTTACCCTAAGAAAATAATTATCTGTACTTAATTTATTTCACACATTGTGGTTATGTATTGTGCCTAAAATATTTTACGGTGAGAAAAGCTATGCTACGAAATTGCGAAAAACTATCTTATACCGTGTATATTAAATCTATGTCCTCAACGCATTGTTAAAGATAAATAAACATTTAGGAATATAACAGCGCTGACGGGGTCCCAATAGGAATTAGTCTTGTTTCACCGTTTTCCTTCTCGATAACCCAATATTGTCGCCCGTTAATTATTTTTTTACCCGACTACGGCAAAGCCAAAGGAGGGTTATGATTTTGACAGGCTATGTATGTATGTATGTATGTATGTATGTATGTTCATCTGTTCCCTCGTAACTTCTAAACCACTAATCAGAATTCG
>DWAJ01005899.1:0-10990 GCA_018238005.1 Eurema mandarina | reverse complement strand
ACCAATGTCGCTCTAATGAAGCCGCGTGCTATCGCTGCGGTTTGCCGGCTATTATGATTTAGAATCTATTTTCTAAAGATCTATCACTACATACTATATAGTATAAAAAAGTCATTTGACGACCGCTTGGCGCAGTGGTAACACAACTGCTTTCTGCGCGATGGGTCGTGGGTTCGATTCCCACACCGGAAAAATATATTTGTAATTTACACATGTATTTTTCTGGAGTCTGGGTGTTGCTATGTATTGTATGTATGTATTTACAAAAGAAAAGTATGTATATGTAATTTATTCCGTTATCTAGTTGCCTAAGCTTCGGCTTAGCTTGGAACTAGATGGCGCTGTGTATAAATGTCCTGAAAATATTTATTTATTATTTATTTATTTATAAAAAAGTCCCTTTCTTGTCTCTTACTATACCTAAAATCTTTAAAACTACGAAATCGATTTTCATGTGGTTTTTTTCATCAGATAGGTTAGATCATCAGTAAGGTGTAAGTGTAGCTTAGCAGTTCGAACGCGGACGAAGTCTTGTTGTAGACAAGCTGTTCTGAAATATTTTTTTTATATAATTTTAAGGAAAATAGTTACGTTAAGGTTGCACAGTTTTTGTACACCATTAGTGCGCACTACCTATGAAAAGGCCCCGCTTTCAGGCTAGTCGCTACATAGTCGACTAGATATCTTCAAAATCTTAGCTTTGCTAAAATAACATAGTTTTGGCGGCTTTAGGATATTGTACATTCATTAATGTAAATATAATATATAATTTTACCTACATTTTTACTATTCCCTGTAATTCTCAAAAAGATTTTTATTTAAATGATTACGAGCAAGAAATTACGAATGAATGATGTCATTATATTCAAAATACCTTAAAAATAATTAAAAAGAAATTTAGTTTTCACAAAATTGTATAATGAATTAGCTTGTATAAAATACATTGAATAGGTTGACAAAAATCAAAGAGTTCGCTTGCAAGAGGCCAGAGGGAACAAACGCCCTCCAACCTCTTGAGCCAGATTTATAGAATTTAATTCAGTCGCACAATGCTCGGATGTCGGTCAAAAAGTGTATAATTTTAAAAAGCTCGCTGCTAGTACGGCTTGGTTATGAGTTGTGACTTGTGACGCTTTTGGGTCATATAGCTTTATTATTTGTCTATAAACTATACTAGTAACAAATTGTGTATTCGTTTGCAAGTGCATAGGAAAAACTGAAGATGATTTTTATTAATAAGTAGTTTATTAATTACTATGCAATCATGCGAAAATTATTCTCAGTATAATGACATAAGGAAGGACAATCAAACAAACTTTAAAAATGGCCACCAGGTCTGGAAACCACTCCACTATTAGAATGTTGACAAAATCATTTCTTTTTCCTAAACTATTTACCATAAGTACCTTATTTTTTATCAAACTACCATTCTTTACAACTGATTTTCCTATAAAATTCGAACATAAGTTTATTCCATTGTTTTGTTATAAGTAGAGCTGATATAATTTTGGCGTTGTAGGTACTACAAGGCACTGTGGTAAATAGGTTAAGACCGCGTGTTGGAACGTCGGGAAAGATGCGCGCAATCAAGATAAATTATACCAAAAAATATACTGTTTCGTGTTTCTTGTGTACATTCAGAGAAGCCGTATATATTATTTCTTTAGGTACTTGTTTTATAAAGCAATATCATTAGCTTTTTCTAAAAGACTTGTTCTGGTAAAACATACATTCATTATGAAGAATTTAAAGATAGTGATTTTGTGACTTCTTATAACATGAAATCCATACGAATGTTATAAATGTGAAAGTGTGTTTGTTTGTTTGTTTGTCCTTCCTTCACGCCGTAGCTAAACAATCAATCGACCTGATTTTTGGTATACAGTTAGTTGAAAAGATGGAGAGTAATATAGGCTACTTTTTAACGGGAAAAATTGGTTATAAGGGTCAAAGTTTATATGAAAGTCCACGCGGACGGAGTCGCGGGCAACAGCTAGTGATTAATATATTGAAAAGCAGCCTTTTAGCAATACATATGGAGGGTATTTGGATAAAAGAAGGTAGATGTGAACCTTCCATCTCTTGGGTGTGGCAGTCGGTTGTCGGCCATTAAAGTGATACCATTGATCTGCTTGTTTCCTTGTAATCCCAAGTAAATACATAACAATTGGCGACGAGGCGTTATTCACGTGTGTTGAAGGACAGTATAATAGTAATATTAGTATTTACGGGGGATAAGTGCGTGTTACAAGTTACGTGTGCAAGTAAAGTTGAACATTATGATGGCGTTCGGCGGCAACCTCTCATTTGATCATCGCACGCAAGAATGGAGCATTTTTAGGAGTCGTTTTATCCAGTTCTGCACGGCGAACGACATTGGAGACGACACCGATAAGTCTGGAATAAAAAGACGAGCTCTTTTGCTCACTGCTTTCGTGGAAGATACATACCGCGTGGCAAAAGATTTGGTTTTCCCTGACAATTTGGACGCCGTGAAGTTCAAATGTCTGTTAGAAAAGTTGGACGTACATTTGCTCATAAAAAAATGTAGCTTCGGTGAGCGAGACACTTTCTACAAAGCAGAACAACGTCAGGGGGAAGATCTAGCCGAATGGGCTGCGCGGGTGCGTAATTTGGCGCAATATTGTGGATTTAAGACAGAGTTAGATACGGCCTTGCGTGATAAATTCGTCCTGGGATTGGAAAACACAAAAGAAAAAGAAAGGCTGTTCACCGAAAGCGTCGAAACGTTGACGTTTCACAAGGCGTTGGAACTGGCGCAGGCAGTGCGGTGCGCGCGCACCGCGGTGCACAGCGCGCGGGCTGGCAACGTCGCTCGCGCGGAGCTGGCGGCTGAGCAACCGGTGTTCGCGGTGCAGAGAACGCGCGCGGCGTCGGCTGGCCGCGGCGACAACGTGAAAGTGTCCCAGTGTTGTGATGTGTGTGGATATAAAAATCACACTAAGGAAAAGTGTCGTTTCGTAAATTATACATGTCAAAAGTGTAACAAAAAAGGACATCTAAAAAAAATGTGTAAAGTCAAAATGAATGACAACCATTTTATAGGTACGGACGACGACGATAATCAAGGTATTTATAATTTTAATAACATAAATCACTCACGGAAGGACGAACCGATCTCACGTAAGATATGCTTAAACTCAAAAGAAGTTATTTGTGAAATTGATAGCGGTAGTGCGGTGTCTATTTTACCAGCCACTATTTATAAACAGCTGTTCGGTGGCGATAACGGTAATTATCGTCTTGAGGCATGTCACACAGTTTTTAACTTTTACAACGGGGTTAAGATATCGCCTATGGGTCGTTTAACATTGTCGGTCACGTTCCAAGGTTGCACTAAACCAATGACATTTTTTATTATAAAAACTAACGCGGAGCGATTACCGTTACTAGGTCGCGATTTTATGCGACTGTTTGATATTCACTTGTGTACCTTGAATTGTAATCATGTAGCCATCGCCAATGACAACACAGGCCAGGCTCTAATTAATAAATATTCTAAATTATTTTCAGACGAGCTAGGTAAATTTAATAAATATAAAGTAAGTCTTAAAATAAAAAAGGACGCGCAATTAAAATTTTTTAAGCCGCGTCCTGTGCCTTTAGCTTTAAAGCCTAAGATAGAAGAGGAGCTCGGTCGCTTGGTGGCGTTAGGCATTTTAGAAAAAATAGATTATTCGGACGTAGCGACACCAATTGTTCCCGTATTACGGCCCGACGGTAAGGTTAGAATTTGCGGCGATTTTTCAGTTACGCTTAACAAAGTCTTATACTTAGATAATTATACACTGCCCCGAATTGAAGATTTATTTGCTAAGCTACACGGCGGCGTTGAGTTTAGTAAGTTAGATTTAAAAATGGCTTATCTTCAGTTGGAGCTTGATGAAAGTAAGAAGTGGTGTTGTATAAATACACATATAGGGTTGTATAGGTACACCAGGCTAGTTTTCGGACTGGCGAATGCGCCATTTATTTTTCAGCGTACTATGGAACAATTGTTGGGTGATATTGACGGTGTATGTATATATTTAGATGATATATTGATCACTGCGCCTAATAGGGTTTTGCACTTGGAAAGATTGGAACATGTTTTAAAAAGATTACAGGACGCTGGATTAAGAGTAAAACGAGATAAATGCGAGCTATTTAAAAAATCTATTGAGTATCTCGGTTATGTTATTGACAAAGACGGATTACACAAATCTAATGCTAAAATCGAGGCTATAGCAAAGTGTTTACCACCCAAAAATGTAACGGAATTGAAATCGTTTTTAGGCATGGTGAATTATTATCGTTCATTTGTGCCGAATACTTCTTCGCTTCTTTATCCATTAAATAATTTATTGAAAAAGGGGGTAAAATGGGAATGGAAGAAAGCTCAATCTGAATCGTTTGAAAGAATCAAAAGTGAACTAATGTCAGAGCGCGTATTGGCCCACTACCACCCAGAGTACCCGTGCATTGTGACGTGCGACGCGGGGCCCGAGGGGCTGGGCGCGGTGCTCGCGCAGCGGCAGCCCGATGGCTCCGAGCGCGTGCTGGCGTACGCCTCGCGTTCTCTCTCCAAAGCTGAGATTAATTATGCACAGATTCAAAAAGAGGCCACGTCTATTGTTTTTGCGATTAAAAAGTTTAATAATTATTTGTATGGCCGCACGGTACCATTTATATTACGGACGGATCATAAGCCCCTTTTGGCCATTTTTGGTAAGGAAAAGGGTGTTCCCATTTTAGCTGCAAATCGACTACAAAGGTACGCTTTGTTTTTATCAGCCTATAATTTTCGCATAGAGTATGTAAAAAGTGATGATAACGTGGCAGACTTTTTGTCGAGATCGGTTAGTGCGTTGAACGTAGAAGACGATATTGACGACACGTCTTATGTAAATTTTATTGGTGAATCGGACTTACTACCCATTACGATCGATGACGTCAGGGCAGAAACGGCTCGTGACAAGACATTACAACAGGTGAAACGTTACATTCAAAAGGGGTGGCCGTCAAAGGTCGTAGATCCACTTTTACGGCCATATTTCTTATGTCGTTTTGAGCTAGCTGTAGAAAATGAATGCGTCTTACGGGGCCATAAGGTAATAATTCCGCCATGTTTTCGTGAAACACTGTTAAACGAATTACATTTTTCTCATTTTGGCGTGGTTAAAACGAAAGCTGAAGCTAGGACGCGAATGTGGTGGCCAAATATAGATAAAAACATTGAGGATAAAGTCGGTACATGTAGCATTTGCAACACGCTTCGTGTCAATCCGCCTAAATCTCCACTAGCTACTTGGCCGTATCCGGAGCGAGCCTGGGAGCGCGTACATTTAGATATGTTTATGTTGAATAATCGGCAGTTTTTAATCGCTGTTGACGCTCATTCGAAATGGGTCGAATGTTTTGCGATGCAAAAAACGCATAGTGAAGCGGTAATTGACAAATTGTGTGAAATGTTTAGCAGATTTGGTTTAGTGCGCGCCCTTGTTACTGACAATGCCACCAACTTTTGTTCTAAAGAATTTGAAAGTTTTTGTAAAATGAACGGTATACAGCATCTAACGGGAGCGCCATATCATCCAATGTCAAATGGTCAAGCTGAAAATAGTGTTAAAACTTTAAAAAAATCATTAAAAGCGGTTTTAGATAGAAATAATATGAAAGGTATAGAAAATATTTTAAATAAAATTTTATTTGATTATAGAAACTCGACTCATTCATCAACTGGTTTTTCTCCGGCTCAATTGATGATCGGACGTCCTTTACGTTGTAGACTTGATTTACTCAAACCGAGGCAAGATACTTTTCCGTCGTCCTCGTCCGCGGCCAAAGATAATGTTCATAAAGCGCAAATGAATCAATGTAAACAGTTTGGAGGGAAAAGAAATGTATTTTTCTCAGTTGGTGACATAGTTTTAGTAAAACAGTTTTATTATAATGGTAAAAAAAATGTTTGGAAAAAGGGTATAATTAAAAGTTGTCATGGATCCCGTATGTATACAGTGACTATAGTTGGGGAAAACGTTGATGTAAGAAAACATGTAGATCATCTATTAGCATACAACGGTAACTCATCATTTGTCTTAGACGACGATGTAGGCTGTGTCACTGAGACTTTTACCAAACCAGCGGTTCACCCTTGCGTGCAAGACGCTGATTTGGGCTCTGATTCCGAAATTGTAGCCTCGGTGCGAGCACCTGTTTTGTCTGCATCCCCTGCTCGAGATGATAGGGTGGAGCAAGAAGCTGAGCCTCATGATGAGGGTTTGGATGCAGGTGCTCTCGAGTCTACGCCGGAGCATGAAGATCTCTCAGATCTCGCTCATGCAGTTCGCAGGAATCCATTTCGTAAAACGCGCAAACAAATAAATTATAAGGTTTAAGTTAAGATTTGTTATTGATAGGTTTAGTTAGTATTTTTATAATAGTGATGGAGGGATGGAGGGTATTTGGATAAAAGAAGGTAGATCTGAACCTTCCATCTCTTGGGTGTGGCAGTCGGTTGTCGGCCATTAAAGTGATACCATTGATCTGCTTGTTTCCTTGTAATCCCAAGTAAATACATAACACTTACATACATACAAATTTTAGCGTTTATGATATACTTGCCGCGCCCTGCGGTTTAAAAAACATTTATAATATAAAAAGCATTAATAAGCATTAATTAATTATATAGAAAGTGTTTCGATAAAATGCCAAAAGTTTAAACTAGGACAACCTGTATTATAAGAAGCAGCAATCCAAAAATTATCCAATTCTAATTAGAACACATCTGTCATTATAACATTTCACACGCATGTAAGTGGGTAGGTAATAAGGATTAAAAATGGTGGTGGTGGGCTATCCCTCAGAGATAGACAAATGCCATGGCAGAGTTTTTTGTAGAACTTTTTAAGGTGACCAAAACTATAGTACAATATTTTGCTATCTCGTAGGGTTTAGCCAGCATTTGCAATAAAAAGTTCTTATTTAAGACATCACATTAGAAACCTCGAAAAATATTACTATTCCTCTACTATATTATGCATGTATTATACATATAAACCTTCTTTAAGAATCAGTCTATCTATAAAAAAAAACTGCATCAAAATCCGTGATAGTTTTAAAGCCCTAAGCACACATAGGGACAGACAGACAGCGATAGCGAGTTTTTTTTATACTATGTAATGATTTATAAATGTATTATACACATAAACCATCCTCTTGAATCACTCTATCTGATAAAAAAACCGCATGAAAATCGGTTGCGTGGTTTAAGATTTAAGCATACATAGGGACAGACAGAAGAAAGACTGTTTTATACTATGTTATGATATAATTTTATAAAGGAATAACTATATTTTTTTATATATCGCAGGATTATTCCAGAAAATTGTGATAACTTATTATTAATCATGTTGTTATGATATAATAAATAGTAAGGGTACATGACATTTTTCAGCTTAAACGAAAAAATGTAAAATCTTACTAAATAACCTTGTCGACTGTCTTTCTGTCTTAGTGTTACCATTTCGAATTTTCGAAGACTAGGAGAAATTAGGACAAATTTTAGAAACGTTAGCGTGGAGGTTTTTTGGTTCAATGTTTTTTAATTAACCATGCATGAATTAACCATTTTGAATTAAAAAAAAAAGTATGTCAATGTTTTTTTTCGGCTACAGATATATTATGTTACTTTTTTAACCCAATAACAATTCAAATTGATATTCTTAAATCGAAACTTAAGTCTCAAGCAACACTTTAACGGCATAATTTAAAAATTTTAAATTCGACTAATCCATTGAAATCACGAAACGATAGCAACACTAGTCTGTCCAGAACCTTTATTTTTTTATTCTATACCAAGTACTCAAGTATATAGTTTATATACGAAAGAATTAAAGCTCTAAAAAAAGATACACAAATAAGTAAATATACATTAGGACATTCAAAAATGTCAAAAAAATCAAAATCTATAGGATCTTCTTTTTAAAATTATATTTTCAATTTAACCTTTATATTTTGGGGCTTCAAAGAGGTACAACAAATCAAATTAAAGTAACTAGATCAAATAGGGTATCAAATGCACATTCAGATAAATTTCTGTGAAGCCTACACATCGTGGAAACAACTAATTTATGGTCACATAAGACCATTTACAGACAAATTAAAAATATTTAAATACTTTCAGAACCACTATACACAGAGCTATCTAGTCCCAAGCTAAGCAGAGCTTGTGTTATAGCAACTAGATTATGGACAAATTACATATACATACTTTTCTTTTGTAAATACATACATACAATACATAGCAACACCCAGACACCAGAAAAATACAAATGTAAATTACAAATATATTTTTCCGGTGTGGAGATCGTACCCTTTGGGCAGAAAGCAATAGTGCTACCACTGCGCCAAGCAGTTGTTGAAATAAAATAAAAAAGAAACTACATGGGTAAAATGACATAACTTACATTTCATAAATAATTTATACTTATTACTTATACTACCAATACTTAAAAAAAAATGTATGTATTTTTTCAACATTAAAGATTAATTATTTATTCCTCAATTACCTTTAACTGCTGTTGGAAAAATTTATTAAAAATTACTTCATCTACATTTTAATAAGGAGGAAAAACCTTGGATTAATCTAACGAAATCTTTTGAATAGGAAATTTTATCTGCTATTGATGATTGGTTACAATGTTAGTGTAAGATAGGCCACCCTATACTTACATCTAAAATGCTAAAATCCTATTAAAGTATCGCCTACTGACCCATACACGTAATTAGATTAAAAATATTGACAACATCTTATATAGAAATTAATCCTGATTATTTGCAAAATATTTTACTAGTCTTGTAAACTATTATCGTAACACAATGTTTTTTATCATTACAATGGTTATGGGTTGATAGATATAAATTTGCGTTTACATACCAATTCTATCACAGCCAATAACATCGGTACACAGTTTCTTCATCAAATAATTTGTTTAATGTTCGCCTGAAAATTTGCTATACCGGTAAACGTTGCGAAACGCATAACTATAGCAAAGGTCACTTTATTACAAAACTTTTTTCCTAATTTTGAATAATACGATAGTCGCACTGTACAGGAAACGACAGAAACATCCAACTTTAAATAATATAATTTAAGGGATATAATATACACACAAAGTCCAAGGATCACTGTTAATTTTACCAGCGAAAACAGTGACTCATAACGTGTAAAATATAATTTTACAGATTTAGTCCACTGGTTCGATCTAAAACAAATTGTTTCGCGACGAAATCGAGTGTGTTTATAATAAATTTTGTATGCTTCGAAGCACAAAATATTCTCCTTTCCTGATGACTGACGTACGACATGCGTGAACGCTGTGTTGCCAAATAACTGCAAAATTTCGCAAATTTTAACATACCTACCTAAAGTTGAGTGGAAACTTTAAATGGTCACAATAAGCGCTTTTACTTAAGTTTACTTTTACTCTTACTCTAATTTGAAATAATCATATTACTTTATAGAAAAAATAAATGAGTACTGTATTCATTTGATAACAATTATTATAATTTAATAAAAAATAAATATGTAATACTTGTTACTACTACTTTGAATTTCTAGTCAGCACAGTAAATAAAATATATTTATGCTTTGGTTAAACCCTAATTTAATAATAAGTGTAAAGTCGTTAGATATTTTATTGATGGTAAAAAATAAAAATAAAAGCTGTCATTTGTCAATTGTCAACCTGTCAGTTCAAAAGGGAAATGTAAACAAACTTTTGTCTTACCCAAAAAGTTGTTAAAATATTTATATTCAATAAGATCTATCCTAGAAATCTCTCAAAAAATGTCATCCTTTTTGTGTTTCATCTGCCACAGCACAGTAAACTCTGAAACAAATGAAGAAACACGAGAAAAATACAAAGAAGTTGTGGGTATTCATGTATGTATATTCGCTAATATTATTAATATATAACTATTTATCCGCGGTTTTTCTAGCTTATTATTTGATTAGAATGTTCTATTACTAATATTCTGCGAGTGTTGATGGGCGGCGATGAGCACTTTTCATCGGGGGGTTCACCTTCTCATTTGCCCCCTGTTATAAAAAATTAAAAGAATAGAACTTAGACCCCTTATACAACCTCTATTAAATATCTATATGGGTTATTAGTTCAATGCCACAAAGGCTCTTTCGCAGTGGTAAATTATCAATGTGGGCTACCCTAGATGAACTGGGGGTACATAAAAAACTTACTCTTTGTCAACTTATATTGAAATCGATTCAAAAATTTAGCTAAGTATATCTGAGGTGTCCTGTTGGTTGTTATAATCAGTGACTTTGTTATTACTAAATTTTTTTGGTTATAGTAAATCACCTTATATATTTGTATATAATGGTTGATGACCAATTAGTGCAGTGGTAGCACAACTACTTTCTGCGCGAAGGGTTGTGGGTTCGATCCCCACACCAGAAAAATAAATTTGTAATTTACATTTGTATTTTTCTGGGGTCTGGGTGTTGTTATGTATTGTAAGTAAGTATTTACAAAAGAAAAGTATGTATATGTAATTTATTCCGTTATCTAGTTGCCATAACACAAGCTTCTGCTAAGCTTGGAAGTAGATGGCGCTGTGTATAAATGTCCTGAAAATATTCATTTATTATATATTTATATTCTCACAGCTGTGTCCAGACTCCCATCTGTGTTATATCTGCTGTCACGTTCTCCACAAGCTATTCATGTATCGGTCCGTCTGTCTGAAACGGAGCTTGGAATATCCTGTGTTATTTAGGTAAATATAATATGGAATCTTTATATATAAGTTCCTAGAAGAATGGTTATCTTAATATAAAATATGAATTATGTGTCTCGTTGTTTGTCTGCTATTGAATCCTGAACTACGGAACTGATTTTAAATTTGCACACCATGTGCAGTTTGATCCAACTTAAAAGAAGGGATAATTTACATCATACCTATTTGG
>DWAJ01005898.1:0-10992 GCA_018238005.1 Eurema mandarina | reverse complement strand
GGGCGCGTGATCGTCGGGTGCGCGAGCGTTGATTGGTTCCCCTGTCGTGTTGTCTTTCTCGCACCAATACGTCAATTACGAGCGCGATTCTACCGATGCGCAGCTATTCTCGTCCAGCGCTAAACATTCGTGACGCGACCTATAGCACATAATTATAATCTTAATATATAATAATTACGAACTGATTTTAAATTAAATTTGCACCACCGGCCGGGAACTATGGAGGTAAAGCCGCGGGTAACGGCTAGTATAATATATATAATAATAGCGTCTCTACAGTCAGTACACCCAACCGCATTGTATCAGGATGCCGATGCACTCCGCTGCTAACATCAAAGGAGACGCTAATCGCCGCTCACGCTTGGCCACACTTCTTACGATTCAACTACGTTATATAAACTATCTAATAATACAATGCAGTGGTACATATTCATATAAATACTATTGAAAAGAAATAAAATTTATCAGTTTGTTAACTGTTGAAAGTCAAACAACCGGCATGAAAAGCAATTTCTACAGAGAAAAGTCGGCAAAAATTGTGCTCCTTCTGAATAAAAACTATACCATCGTACTAATACACATAGGCTACTTTTTACTGCAAAAAATACTCAATTTATTTTCCCTAATACACTACGGGGCAAAGCTAGTATTGTATAATTAAAATACGTTTCATATTTATAACATAAGGAATAAAATTATTTTCACTGTATTTATATTATATGTGTTAATCGGATTTCGAAAAAGCCTTCTTTTATATCTGTTAAGTAAAAAATAAAACGGTGAAGCAATAAATGAAGCGGAAAAACGTTAAAAAAGGCAAACAAGAAATCTTATCAGTGAGTAAGCAGCAGGAAAATCGCTAACAATGATAAGCGGAATACTATTGTTATATCTTCAAATGGATTCTTATAATATAGTGCTGTACAAATTATTTAGAGTGGGGAGACATTTTTAGCAGCGATAGACTACATTTCTATTTAAGTTGCTTTAAAGATATGATCGTAAATAAGCGCGTTACTCTTGCGTTATTGTAAAAAATAAGTAAAAGTCAAAAGTATCTTTATTAAACTAGGCTACATATAGTAACACTTGAATCGTCATGTCACAAAACATTTACTACCGCTTCGAAAGGCAGTTCCTACAGAGAAGAATCGGCAAGAAACTCTGATAGTTGCTCTTTTTAAAAATAAGAACATACAATTATAAATATAAACAAAAACTCGACGGTTATAATGTTTATACATGAAAAAGGTCACCGTCCTGCGAGCGTTAAGAATACTTTAACGAAATCATAAAATCTTATCAGTCATCATAATATACATTTTTAAAAGCTGTTGTTTAGTTCTAGAGATTATCGTGTTCATACAAACTTTATAAGAACATACACAGCACACAGCGTTATGTAAGTGCTTGTTAAGATGTTTATATATCTGTACACTAGCTGTTGCCCGCGACTCCGTCCGCGTGAACTTTCATATAAACTTTTACCCTCCCCCTTTCTCCTTTATAACCCTTTTTCCAGTAAAAAAGTCCTATGTCCTTCTCCTGGCTCTAAACTACCTCCCTGCCAATTTTCAGCTAAATCGGTTCTGCCTTTCTTGAGTTATAAGTGAAGTAACTAACACGACTTTCTTTTATATATATAGATATGTACATGCGAAATATCTGTTTCCAGTCGAGCGATAAAAAGGCATCGTGTCTCGACACTTCATCTTCGCCCATCAAGAGGGAGCCTCCCTCGCCTTTTACTCCAATTACTTGCTAATATTTCATCGGAGGGAATTGTTTGAATTTACAATTAGGCAATTACCGCGGTTCGCGATATAAATCAACACTTCGAACGTACATACATACATCAGCTACGATAATTATTGACTGACTTACAGAAAGTAACTCAATTTAATTGTACGGGAGGTGAATATGAGTCGGGTTAACACAGATCACGTTTTATAAATTACGAGCGACCTTCTCCGGCTTCGCACTATTTACTATGTCACTATATCTAATAAAAACCGCATGAAAATCGGTTGCGTAGTTTTCGCTTTCCTGTCAATACTGTGATACAGACATCGGTGCATAAATAGTGGCGATTGAGTAATACATTTATTATATTCTCTACAGCCTCAACACGGTAAAAAAATAACAAAAATTTACACACACGTACTGTCAACAACAAAAGCTAATGAACACTAGAAATTGTAAAATATTTAAAATCACCTCAAAGAAAACTTTTGATGACATCTCTCCTCCGTACCACGCTTTTGACATGTTTTATTATTTTACAATATCAAAGTTTTGTTTATCAACTTTTCTGTTGACGGTACTAACAACACACTGCACATAAGCTCGTATTGATCAAAGCATTTGTATAAGATCTCGATGCTTCTACCTGGCTGGAGACTGGAGAGCGTCTCGGGTGCTCGATGGAATTAGCTGCATTCTCTACTGCGTATACCTCCACACTCCGTCGCGCACATTGTTCGCTTAATAACACACAATAAGCCAAGTATTCACTTGTCTTTATTTTATATTAATTTACGGTGCTTGGAGATTGGAGTTTGTTATTAATAGGTTATTAGTTGTAGCTTTAATATAGTAATGTATTTATATGCTACCTGTAAGTATATTCCGCACTCCTACCCTATTTTTCTGCTTCAGAACCTTTCAAGGCATATTCTAAGATCGGATTTATCGAAATCAGTTCAACTGTTATTGAGTTATGCACTTCGCAAGAAATTTGGCGATTCATGATATCTAATAGATGAGAATAATTTGAAAAAAAAACGTGGCTTGCAGATTAAGTGCGAGGAACTCATACTTTTATCTATGTGTTTTGTGTAATATATTGATGATTAACAAACCCCGTTAAGTTAGGCACCGAAAAACTATTCTACGCTAAAAACTTACCTATTCCGGTAGAAACGCTCAGCCAGTAAAACGTGGTAGGTAATTACGTGTGAAAGTTCTGAGCGGACAACAAAAGGCCTCCGCGGGAAAGTGCGCAATCCAAAGAATGTTTAGAAACATAACCATTAGGCCGTGAATAGATAATTCCTGAAGTTTGCGCATTAAAAGTTGGCGCGTGACTGGTAGCCGCCCGAGCCCACTGACGGGATTTCTCGACAAGTCTTTGTACGAAATGCACACTCATTCTTTTTTCACTGATATTTCGGACGTGATTTCAAGCTGTGTAATAGATGATAAATTCCCCGATTCGTTTGTTGTATTGTTTACAGTAGTTAATAGTTATATATTTTATGGTTATTATTATGTATGTGAAGGTAGGGATGTGATAGCTACCAAAGGTGTTTCTATAGCCATGGTTTACCGGGATAAAAATAATTGTAGGTAATAATCCAAATTATGTTCTGCCCGCGTACAAAGATCCAGGCGAATCCATTTTGTAGTTCAATCGAAATCCAGGTAAATTCATATAATAGTAAGTATATTAGTAAAAAGCAATAGCAACAAAACAATTGTTACATTATTATATACCGGCGTGATGTATTTATTACAGTTTTAATCTATGTACATATTATTTTATTAAATTTTTTGTAGGCGCTTTTTGTTTTAAGCCTGATTAAGTTATAGTAATTTTATTATCAATAAGCTAGTTTTTAAGTTTATCGTTAAACACATTATTAATAAAGATATTTAAAAACAAATAAGGACTAAGTAAGACTAAGTTTATAGACAACATTTATTAATGCTTTAAGGTTTTTAACTTAACTTAAAAAGGGATAAAATGAAAGAAGCAATCAGAAGAATCATTTTAATTAAAACCTTAGAGTCGCCGCGACCGGTCACGTCGTTCCGGAGATATCCAATATGTACATATAGGCTATAGCTTCAATATTTACACAACATTTTTACATCACAAGTAGTCGAAGTCGCTTACACATTGATATTATATATTACGATATAATTCTTACACAATATTCGAAGGGCAGTGTTTTAGTTTTGACGTTTCTATTTAGAACCTGGCTGTAGATATATTGATAAGTTGTTCTAATAGATAGTTCAATCAATCTTTAATCTACTTTACAAAATCAGTTTGTTTGCTTTAAATTTAACACAGTAATTATTCTAAGTTTAATATAAATATACAACATTTGTAATTAAAATCTTTCTTACCATAGAATATACGACGTTATTTAACACAAAATATTAAATTTGAATAGCACGTAGAAAGTCTGGAGACATTACATTCAGTTAGATCCTACAATGTCCGTCCTAGGCGCTAGCTAGCCCCGTGCCAAGAGGTCGCCCGGCCATGACGTCATACTCCCTATGTCTAATCCTACATACATTCATCTACGAGTATACATATGTATTATACAAGTATACATATTTAAATGACGAGGAAATTATATATTTTATAATGCATTGAATAAAGATAACTACAAAAGTTGTCTAAATTAAATATTAAATAAAATGTCGATAGTTCAATGTTGACTAATAGCTGTAAGATTTTTTCCACTCATTGCAATATTTAGTTTTGTAATGTTAAAGTATTTATTTACCTTTGAAGTTGCCTGTACAGCAAAGGAAAAGTAATACGAGAAACATGTCGACAACTACAAGGAAAACATTTTTTGCTTATTAAGTACAATGAAGTTGCCAAATTTTCATTACAGATTTACAGATTTTTAATATACATTGTAGACGGTGCTTTTCGCATTTTTAATAATTATCTAGGACAATAATGTATTTGGAATCGAAATAACATAAATATAATTCTCAGAATGTACCATTATTTTACATTGCTATATGAAACCCAAAGTAAATAACCCTATTGCTTCTTAAATAAGTCAATATATAATAAACAAAGAAACAGTAAACCGTTCCTCGTTAGTAAAATAAGTTTTCCAAGAAACGTATATTATTACGATACTCGGCCGCTCGCGTAACACACGATATTTCAAATTGATATAATTGGGGAACAAGATATGAGGTTATTGCGAGTCCCAATTATGCGAAGTCATTACGCCGCCATAATAATAATTATCTATGAATTATATTTTCGAGGTATACAAAGAACGACCCTTGACCTTTCGATAACATTTCTATATAGATTTAACTACACTGTACAAATACAATTCTATACGCGAACGAAACTTCAGCTGAGAGCCAAAGATCGACCGATAAGTATTGAACTATCATTACACTAGACTCCATATTACAAGACATGTTACATTTTAGAAAAGTTTTTGAAATCCTATCAATAAAAAGTCCCATTTGACACAATATTTATAACACCATTTTTTCTAGGAAGATAGAAAAGTCCCTAATTATTATATGTATAGTTTTAGGGAAGATTTAAATATATTTGACATTAATTAGACAATATTAGTTAAATATAAAATAACTTGACATTACCTTCATTGCGTAATGTCATATTTAGTTTTTAACATTGAGCATTTTGTAATCGTACTGGCAAGTGACGTCATTTGACGCGCCATCCATCGTCATTCTAGAAGAAAACGCATTTATTTTTCAGCAGTTCGCAGTTCATTTGTATTAGTTTTAAATTTTTGTTATGGACATGAAATAACTTGTATTTAAAATAACCTTTTCTACCCTACGACAATGCAAAAGATGACTAACACAAGAATTTGTTTCAAATACAGTTCAATAGACTATTGTTAAGTTTAAGCCTCAAATTGAGGCATTTGTATATAAATATGCTTTGCCAAAAGCAGGCTCTCACGGAATATGATAACATAATAACGCCAAAAGGTATGGTTTAGTGAGCTTACATATTTAATCCCGGGGTTGGAGCGAGACCTTCGCCGTGAATTGTAAATCAACGGAAATCCATTTAGGGCTCACAGCTCGCACCCAATGTAGATTACCGCGTAATGAATAAAATAATACGTGCTCTAAAGAGATCTATTTGCTTTGAATTGAATTTGGATCGAGAAACTATTATAGACGTGGCCGTGGTTGGTATTTTTCAGCCTTTGTTCTGACTTCATGACTATCGTTCTGACAACATATAAAGGCCTTTGTTATTAGCCGTGCTGACGTGAAATTTGATTAATAAAATAAGTTTTAATAACGTTATCGTTATACCGTATGTTTTATTTGAAAAAGTAAATGAACAGACGTAACGTTATCGTTTAGCCTTTAGATAAGCGTTAAACTTGTTTCTCAAGACTTTTTTTGCTGATTTTTGGCCACTACAATTTCCTATAACTGCTTTCAGCAGCTTTATTTTTCATGTAAATCCTCGCGGGATTAACAAAAAGTATGTAAAGTACAAAGATGTGCCAATTAATCATTCGCCCATTGATCGCTCGGCGAATAATGGCGAAGTTTATTCACAGTCACGCCTCGCTCCGCGACTTTTGTGTACAATTCCCTTCGACGACTTCTTAGCGCAGACTTTCCTCAGGCCTGACATCTTGAGAGCCTGTGTTTGAGCTTGATTAAATATTAAGTACGTTTTCATTATTGAGAATATTTAGGTACCTATATTTAGGTTCGAAATTTTGAATGCTATATGAGTAAAAGGGGATTTTTAGGTGTGTGGCAAACCTAGACAAATCGCTAGTTAGAATTTAACCAAGTCAATTATGAAAACGTATCTGGAACACAATAACCTTTATAATAGTCCATGCAGCGCGGAATTCACCACAATAATCGTATGTAATCACAAGTCCAACGTAATTGCTCGTTCGAACGCGATCCTCGTTTACTTGTGATTTCCATATTTCGATATTCGACTCCCGAACTCACCCCTCCCCCCACCGCCCAAACTGCACTCCCCCCTCGTGCCCGACAAAGAGACCAGCTCACTGACTCTAACTCAATTATGTGGCTAATGGCTCCGACGCAAATAATTTCGAATCTAGAACTGATTTATCTATGCTTTGGTAATTTTGGATTCTATGAAATGTATTTAAGCTGATTGACTTCGAAAATATATGAGCATATTCTATGTTTCAAAACATCTGCATTAAAATGAATTTTTAGATTATTTTTTGGGTTCTCACTGTAATGTAACATACTATCATAGTTGAATAGGGATATACGAGTATATTTTACTTCGACATCAAACAAAAAAGTATTTCAGTAGCTATTATGACTTTAACTATAAATCTACAAGTAGCCCTGTCTTTCACTTTTACAAGATAGTTCTTTGACTTTGCTTCTGCGAACAATTTCCACTATATAATTCATTAGTGTTGAGTCGCTTTGTAAGGAGAGTAAGGGAGCCAGCCACTGGTGCGAGCCGCTCGTCCGACTGAACTAGTTTATACGCACTGGCAATTTGCAGTTTTTTATTTAACCATTTCACTATACTTAGAAATAGTAAAGTTGTGAGGGCTAATCTCCGATTTTGATTATTTTACCAGGCTACATCACATGCTGGTATCATGTAGCCATAATATATTAGTCTTAAATATGTCGAAAAGAGAAATGGAATAATGTTTGATGTTGTCAAATCTGGAGTCAGAAATAGTAAGTTTAAGTTTTTGTACTTCACAAATTTCCAAAAAAGAGAAACTTATTTTCATTTCCAAATTCCGTATCGAAGAAATTATTTTTTATAAATAGGTTCCGCTTCTTGTCTAATCACAATATCCAATTATTAAGTTAATCTATGATATTTATGAGTTTTTTTTTCATTTCATTAAGATGTGCATGTACATTGTACACCTACTTTTAACAATACACACACTCTAATATGAGTTTTAAATTTTTGACTTTTGGGTTGATATATATCTTCTGTATCAGAACGCATTTAGATTTTTTAACTCTATCCACACACTTGAATATGCACCCTAGTAACCTATACTTAGGGTCGACAGTCGCCGGTACAGATCTGTTGTATCTGCTCGCAGCTCGATTTTTTAATTAAAACCGTAATTACACGTAGTTAAGGTTGATATTCATCTACACGGATATCTCCTGTATCTGCACGCGTTTCTTGGGCGGCGCGGTGCGGTCGGGCCGGTCGGGTCGGTCGGGACGGTCCCCGCGCTCCGTCAGCTCTAAATCGCTGCTGCGCTGTGGAAGGCCATGTTTATGTATAATACATACACACACAAAATATTTTACACTATACATGTCATGAAACACGCACACACAATTTAAATAAGACAATTTAGTCTTTAACTTTAATTTTAACATTTATCAATAAGACTGTCGGATTAGCTATATTTAGATAATTTTCTATTACTAAAACTTTACAGCAAATAGAAACCATAGGATGTAAATATCAGTCCCTTATAAAAAATTAGAAAGTAAGATTTCTAATAAAAACAAATAAAGATCAAGATAAAATCAATAGCTTGTCACAACTTAAATCACTTAATTCGCGTGTCTTTGTTGTAGTCGAATTCTATCATTTCAAAGATTTTGTATGGGTTAAATGGTATAAAGTATTACATTATGTTATAATTCAACACTGCCGGTTATGTCATAATTAAAAAAACCCTGCAGTCATGGTAAGCTTATAAAACCTCAGGCGTTATTTTAGACTAAATACCTAATATCAATTATGTAGCTGGTTTTCTCAGGACCAAATATTAGCGAAAAGGAAGCCAGTATTAATAAATGTTACATAAAAATAAAGTAAAGTCACGTACAGCGGAGTTTCAGAAATATTTTCTTTCATATTTAAAACCCGTAAGATATTCACCCTTTATCCGAATGTTAATGAATGCACAAATTGCGAACATTACTACGGGACCATATTTCGCATAGCGCGAGAGCTTGTGCGCGAAATTTAATAGCTGTTTTTTTTTAGAATCTTTCCGATTCGAAAAATTTTGAACTAAATTGATTGTACGAGTAGTATTTTAAGGTCAGATTCTAAAGACTGAATTGATCATTAAAACCTTCCATACGTTTCGTGAATTGTCATTAACTAAAATATTAGCAAAGGTCGTCGCATGATAAAGCGACCGCTTCGCCCATTACTACTGATGCTGATGTATAAACCTCACGAATGCGTTACCGAATCTTGAAAAAGAAACATATAAAGGACCAGCACGATACGTATTTAACTAATCACAACAGTATAAATCTTGTAGATAACGAGATTATCCAAACAACAAGGGTTTATATAAAAAATGGCCTTGTTAAGTGTGGAGCAGTGGCTGTGTAACACTGTGTAACACTGTGTAACACTGGGTAACACTGGGTAACAAGCAACAACTCGCAATTCTGCCAAATGAGCGCGTCGGATCGCTCCGTCACCGCCATTACAAACGTTTTGCTCGCATCAATCACGTTGCATTTTATTCCGTTCCGTTTTGCCTCTATTTGCCTTTATTTGCCTCTTTCTGCCCGCCTGCATGTGTAGCGGGCCATTGTTCCGCGCCATTTGTCTTGCCACATTTATGCCTCATTTCGATGCATATGCAATATCATTGAATGTTCCATGCAAGTTTTTGAATAAAACGTTTTGTCTTTTGAAAAACTTATTGAGATGTTTTCGTATTGATTTCCAATCTTACGTCGACTAAGAAAACGTTTTTTTGTTTGTTCATCACACGATAATTCTATCAATTGAAAATTGATTTAGTTATTTATTTATATACTTGATTAAATTTCACAGAAAAAAATAGTAATTCAATGTAGTTACTAAAAAATAAGTTCAGTTAAATCTAAGTACAAATTTAAATAAGACATTACGATCACGCTACCTTCTGGAACATTCGATTGAAGTCGCATTACTTCTCCGTGTCAAGACTACGAGTCAGCCAATTCCGATAAAATGCAAGCAATGTCGGAGATATCGCCACTTAGAAATATCTTTATATCGGAACGCATTAGTTTTAGATTGCTCAAATTATTGCTACGTATTGTTTAAATCTTTAAATTGAATTAAAATTAGTAAGATAAATAAGAATGAATCATCTAATTTTAATTTCAAACAAGTGTTCGGAACATAAGACTCTTAGAACGCTATCGTTTATCTTAACAACAGCTACACACATTATAATATTATCCCAAACTTTCTTTGAGATTAAAGCAATGCATTATAAGAACAGCTCTCAAAACCTTTACCTTAAGCGTGCTCTTCCTCGGTGACGTCACGGGCTCGCAGGCCAGCGGCGCGGCGCCGGCGCGGCTCGAGCTCCCTATAAATAAGTCACTTGTCACCGCCATAATGCCCCAGTCTAAAACCTAGACGAGATTTAACGGAATAAGGAAATTCCGGCTCTAAAAGACGCTTAAGGTAAGGAGATAGAAATTGCAGTAAAAGTGCCGAGCGACGGCGAGGCGAGGTTTAGCGCGAACAGATAACGTGCAGCGAATCTTTTGGCCGGGAAATTGGTTTTAAATCATTTGATTTTCAAATTTCCTTTTATCTTAATTTCCTTTTAAAAAAATTATCTAGGTATTGCATAGATGATTTTCCGGCCGAAGAAAGGCAATTTAAAGCATTATAATACATCATCAAGTAGAATCAAAAAAAGTAGGGAAGGAAATGTATAGGGCTTTTTCGTATGCGATATTAAGTTATACTTAGCATGGTTTGGTTTACAGGGGTAGCTCCTTAACTAATATTATTGAATATAACATTCAAAAGTTCAATTCTTTAACATTACAGTGTAACCACAAAATTAGGAATTCTATTGTTCTTTTAAGACTATTCTGTACTTCTTTAGCAGACAATGAACAAACCGTCTCGTCTCGGTCGTCTGTTGCGTCGCCTCCCGCGCTGCAGGTAGATGCCGGCGAAGACCAGCAGGTTGAGCGCCAGCAGGAAGCAGCCAGCACCCACCGTCACGCCCAGCGCCACCGTGTAGCTGCCATCAACCATACATGTGCGTATGAGAGTTAATTATAAAGCTTATTTATATAAAGACTTGACGATCGCTTGGCGCAGTGGTAGCACAACTATTTTCTGCGCGAAGGGTCGTGGGTTCCATTCCCACACCGGAAAAATATATTTGTAATTTACATTTGTATTTTTCTGGGGTCTGGGTGTTGCTATGTATTGTATGTATGTATTTACAAAAGAAAAGTATG
>DWAJ01005897.1:0-10995 GCA_018238005.1 Eurema mandarina | reverse complement strand
GCTGCGCCGCCTCGCCGCGCACCTGTCCGCCGCCGAGCCCGACCAGCCGCGCCTCTGCGTCGACTACGCGTCCCGCGAGTGCCAGGTGAGGCGCGCCACGCGTGAACGGACGACGGGACTACCTCAATATTCAATTACTAGCTTGCTTACAAATGCTTTTTTTAAGAAAAATTTAAATAATTCCTCATTTGTTTTATGGAACTTAATTTCAGGATGCCTTCTATGAGCAACTGGAAAAACACGGCGGATCTTCGACTCTCACGAGTTCGGAGCGATTGAACACTGACCTTTCTGGTCGCTACCTGCCGACGCCTGCGAGGCACGAGCAGCTGAGGTTAGATCCGCATAATTGATACTGAAAATATTAATTTAATTAGTTTTAAAACATTTTTTAAAATAACTTACACTACACACAGATATGAAACAGGCGCGTCACGATCGCGTGCACCTAGTTTTGGTCGAGGCTCTTCAAGAACACCGAGATATACTCACGATCATTACGATCCGACAGATTATGTGGCTGATCGCAGATACAGGTAAGTGCTAAATTTTTAGTGTATATAAAATGTCGTGGGTCTAATAATATTTGATCGATACAGCAATGTGAATTGACTTGCAAAATTTAAACAGATATCAATGTGTCCAGAATCTTAATCTTAATCTTAGCGCAAGCCCATACAGCATAAAAAAAAAATATTTGGGAATATATGAAGTTGTTGAGTTAAAATCTAAAGCGTCTACTGGGCTCTTTGTTGCCCTGTATATATTTCATTTTAATGATAAAAATATAGTTCTATGATTTATCTAATAGTAGTTTCTTATTTTTATCTTGAGAGACAAAATGTCCTCACATTTTGTCTCTCAATAAAAAGCTGTAATAAAAATACAGTTATTTACAGCTCTTTATTGTGGTGTTAAACATTAATACTGTGTGCTTTTTTGTTAACAGGGTATATGAAGAATTGGGATCGAGTCCACCAACGGACGAAGCTCCCTACGATGATCGGCTGCAATCTGTTGTTGTGTCACCACACCGCGCTCATAGACATCGACATGATTCCAGTCCTGAAGATAGAAAAAATTCTAAGGTAAAAATAAATTAAAATTGTTATTCTTGAAAAAAAAATGTTGCAATAGTTACTTGAATGAAGGGTGAATCGTTTAATGTGTCAAGCTTTGAATTGCCCTTTTTTTCGAGTTTTCCATACAACTTCTCTACTTAGAGTTATTTGCACCTAGTAGTATGTAAACCGGTCTGTTTCTCCGGTTTTCCTTCCCTTTCGAAAGTTTCCCTTTCGAAAAGACACCTTTCGTATTCTATATGAAGTCAATTTATTATGTTCAGGAAAGACACCGCAGTGCGGGTGGAAGTTCAAGGCGATCTCGTTCAGGATCAAGAGGGGAAAGACATAGTTCTCGACGGCGTCATCGAAAGCGACGTGACGGATCGGGCTCTCGTGAATCTCGCACTTCACGTGCCGGCACCCCACTGCGGGACGAACCTGACGCCCCTCCCACGGAACCCCGTAGACCTCCGCGCGAAAGACCACCGCGGCCTATGTTACTTCCGTTACCTAAATTTGCTTTGCAATTGTTACGGAACGCGCCAACCACACCTCGAGCGGCCCCCGCGCCGGCGCCCGCGTCACCCCCCCGGCCTCCTTCAGCATCATCTTCAAGTAGCGGTTCTGCTCCCCATTCTCCATCTTTGGAAGAAAGAATCCGATCGCTCGATGAAAAGTATGAGAGATGGTCAGGATCACGGGCTCACGCCGATGCTCCAGATCGCGCCCGGCTAAAACATAGGATTTTTGAGCTAGACATTAACGAAGTGAAGCCATCAGAAGTGGTGCGGTCCTTGCTCGCTAAACGATCCGTATTTGACGAAGATTCTGAGAGATTAGAAGGGGCCGTGAGGCCGCCAAGTCCTTGTAGCAGTCCTCGTTCACTTCTCCAGCCCATTCTACCAAGAGCGTTGCGATATCCATTTCCATCTCACCCGCCACCTCCATCTGATAGTTCAACACTATCTACAGAAACATCATCTGTCGCTACGACTGAGAGTGATAGATTAGACCCTCGATTAGGACGCTTGACACAGGCGGAACTATGTCCAGAAAATGAAACGGACAATTCAAGAATTCGTTTTCGGACGCCTTCCACGGAAAAATCATATGCAGACAATCAAGAAGTGGAAAGTAAATGTTTACACCTTGATAAAAGACGTAATTCTATAATTGGTTATAATGAAGAGGCCAAATCTGCTGATAGTGATTCTCTGGTGGAAAAGTATGATTTTGATATAAAGAACCATAGCAACTTTTTTCGGGATTTACAGAAAAATAACTATTTCAAAGCAGAATCTAATTTCACCGATTCTAATATTTCTGAAATTCACATAAAAACCGAAAAAGTAACTGATCATCTCTCCAATCATACCACCGAGTTTACTAAAGTTGAGAATGTTATACAAGACGAAATACCTTTTTGGGGTTCACGACGTCAGAATGTAAAAGAAATAACCACAAATTATGAAAATATTAACATTAAGACATTATCCAAACTAGATATGGATGTGAAGCCACCAATCATCCAAATTCAAGAAAAAAATTTGAAAGGCAATGAGTGCAAAATAAGCAGTATGAATATTGAAATAAAAAAGGAAGTTGATGAAACGGATATTCAAGACGTGATAAAACCCAAATCACCATGTCTGAAAAGCACTTTAAATAGTAATGAAAACAATGTAAAAACAGCCATTGAAAATCGTGAGATAATATGTGCAAAGGATACAAATGATAAAAATAATTCGAATATACTAGTTCATGAAAAACCTAGAAAGGAAGTCATAGATATTAAAAATACAGAGAAAAAAAGGGTGATCCCAAACGAACATAACCCTAATGACAAAGAGATGCTAAGAAGCTTAGAGGACAACTTACCACACGAACGGGACAAATTAAAAACCAGTAAAGAACGTAATGAAAAGGAGAAGATAGGTGAGATTATTAAAGAGAGAAATAAATCCGGCAAAGAAACTAAATCAGATAAACAAGAAATAGAGAGAAAGAGCAAAGATGAAATGATTGTTAAACCGTCTATAAGTGATGGAAAAACTAGAACCGAAAAGGAAGTCGATAAAATTTTTGATAATTGGTCTACATCTAATGATCGTCAAATTGAGAAGACAAAGTTAATGGATGAAAAAAGCCTAAGATTAGACCAGCATCATAAAAGAGATAAAGTAGAAAAAGAAAAGAGAAGAGAACTTATCGAAATTGATCCTTTTTCATGTAAGTCAAAAAAAGAAGATAAACATAAACATGATCGGTCGAAAAAGGATGGCGGTGATAACAAACGTGAAACTAAAAAGGACGAGGATTCTAACAAATCGAGAAAATCTTCCAGAGATGAATCATCTAAAGATGTTAGTCGAAAAGATTCTACTGATTCTTCAACTTCTAGAACGTCGTACGATTCACCTAAAATAAAAGATTTTGAAAAGTGCGACTCAAAGGAAGACTCGAAAAAAATTAAACAAGAAAATGAAAAAGAACTCGATGTAAACCAGACCCAAAGCTTAAAATGCAAAAATATCAATACTATCGATAATTTTACTAAATCCAAAGTTGAATCGAATGAAAAACAACGACATTACTCATTAGATTCTTCCAATACAGACAATAAACGTAAAGAACGTTTAAATTCAGCATCAAGTTTGCCATCTAATATAAGTGGCCATAAAAGAAGAATGTCCTCTCAAGATGCTCTAGAATGCTTAATAGAAGAAAACAAAAGAAGTAAGAATGATTCGAAACATCCAGACAGGCGTGATTCTAAAGACTCAAAATCAAGTGAGAGGCATAAAATATCTAAATTTAGTAAGGGCCATTTCGCTAAATTATTAGAGAGTAAAACAAAGGATGATAAAAAGAACCAAGTGAAACCTCCAGATGATTTATTTGTTCCAATAAAAGAAAACGAGATCAAAACAAACGACACTGAAAAAATTAAAAAAACGGAAGATAAAAAAGATGACAGAAATTCTTCATTTGAAGTAAGATCCGAAGTACAAAACAATTTGGATTTTCTTGCTATTTTAGAACTAAGATCAAGTGAAGAAGATGAGAAGCAAAGAGCATTACGAAAAGAAATGAAAGAGAAAAAGCGAATACAGCAATTACAACAGATTCAAGAATTACAAATTCGACAACAGATTCAGTCAGGGGTGCTAACAGATGTTGATATTATGTGTAAAGATAAATTGAAACAAGAAGAAAAGTTAAAGGAAATGATTGCTCGAGATAAACGCCTATCTACTGAACGTAAAAGCAAAGACGCCAATGAACAAAAACGCAAAAGTAGAAAGCAAACACATAGTACAGATACTTCAGATTCAGATGAACCAAAAAAACATTCTATTTTTGATATAATTGATGATGAGCCCACTTACATTTCTATGTATGATAAAGTAAAAGCACGTTCATGTAAAAATATGCAAAAACAAGAAGAGGAAAAGAGGCAAGAAAAAATTAAGGCTAAATTCAATCAGCTAAAACAAAGTAGAGCGAAGCGAGAAGAAAAGAAGAGATCAAGCTGGGACGAGGATAGTGACTCTGAGCACGAAGGTCAAAAACCTAAAACATCAATAGATAGTTCGTCGGAAGAAGACCGTGTGGTACACAATAATAAAAGCCATAACAATTATCAACGCTCTTCAATTGATTATTCGCGTCATAGCATTGATGATTACTTAAGTTTGGAAGGTAATGAAATTGATTTACGGAACAAACTTTCTCGTAAAAATTCAAGAAGTCGCATCATGTCGGACTCGTCAGACGATGAAAACAATGTTAAAAGGAAAATAAATTACTCTGCTGAGCAGAAAATGGATTATTTGACACATAATGAGACATTAAGTGAAATTAATAATAGTTGTCTTAAGGAGACCATCATAGAAGATAAAGCAAAGAAAACTTCAATTTTGAATTTATTTGGAAAGAGCGATAGTGACGATAGCAAGATAAAATCAAACAATGACAACGATAGTGACTATAAAATGTCATTTGCAAAATCGATGTGCAATGACATATCTTCGGAAAATGAATCAATACCATCTAATAGAAATCCATCTGAAGTACGTAAAAAACATAAAAAGAAGCAAAAGAAACCCAAAACTTCATTTTCTGATGACGATTCCAAAATTGATAATATGGAAGATTCTACTAATGAACGCGACAGTAAACAAAAAAATATAGACAAAATACGCAGGCACAATAAAAAAGAAAAGCGTAAAGAGAAAACAAGAGAAAGTTTTGACACAGATGACAATAGAGATGATAAGGTTAAACTCAAAAGGGACAAAAGATTGTCATCAGAAGTTACTGAAACAATATCGGGGAGCGCTAAAAGAGAAGGTAAAATGGAAGACATATTCGGTCCTTTATCAGACGAATCCGAAAAAGACACATCGAGTAAAGTTGAATTACAGTCGATTGATAATGGATCTTCAAATGTCAATAATGAGCATGCAGATGAAACGAAATGTAAGGAAGACAGTAAAAAGAGAAAAGATAAAAAACGGAAAGACAAGAAGCACTTTATAAAGGATGATGACAACAGCTTAGATGTAGACGCAGTCAGCAAAGCTATAGAAGCTAGGCTATTTGAAGATTCATTGAATAACGAAGAAAGTATAAAATTAGATAAAAATATAGAAACCACAATAAGTATACCTAAAAACGATGAATCCGTTAATAAAGTCGATTCAATTTCAACTACTACAAAGTATATGGATAGATTTAAAAAAGAATGTAGGGAGAAGAGGAAGAAGAAAAAGAAACACAGAGAAGACCGACAAAGTAGAAAAGAACATCACCATTACAATGAAGAAAAGTTTAATAAGACCGAAAGTAGTGTATTTGAAAGAAATATTGATATGTCACCTAAAACAATTTTAAATATACCACTTCCAAACGAAAAGGTTGAAATTAATGATAAATCAGATGATAGCAAATCTCTTTCAGAATCCCCAAGTTTGCCAAGATTAACCGATAGCCCACCTTTTGATATCAAATCTGTTAAAATAGCGCATACTACAAATGATAATATTAATAATGCTAGTCAAATATCTTCAGATGAAGTAGGTCAGTCATCCACGAGTTTCGACGATACGAAGTGTATAGAAATTGATGATATTCCCATGCCTCCCCCTATTGAAAACAATATTGTGCAAGATATAAGCGAGGTTCCGTTGCCCGAAGATCCCCCTGTAATTGAGAAAACAGACACTACAATGTTCCATTCTGATTTATCACAAAAGTTTGATCCACCTCTTAATGTTAGCGAAGATGCTGTTCGAAGTATTCCAAACGTTGAAAACGAAGTTGACAAGCATCGTGAAAGAGAGAATTCCCCATCAGAATCTCAAGCATGTAAACTAGAGAAGAAAACCGAGGAAAAACCAAGAGCAGTAATTTCACAAGAAGAAACAGAAGATGCCGTTGCAGCTTTGTTAGGAGAAAGTTTTGGAGAAAAAATGGATACGTTTGGAAATTGTTTTGAAGAAGTTGTCGATGAGAATAACAGTAAGAGGGAAATAGAAACATCAGTCAACGAGAATGAAAATATCCCTGAAGAAGACGCAGAAGAAATGAGACAAGCTGTTCAAAATTTAAATGCTAGTGAAATGGAAATAAAACCTGATACACCAGTTTCAGATAACGATTTACTATTAATAGATACTGATACTGAAGAAACTGAAGACTTATCACAAGATGGTATAGAAAAGCTCCCCGTAAATGTAATAGCTACAACTCAATCGTTAAATAACATTTCAAAACAAGAAATAACACCAGAATCTTCCAATGTCATAATGCCTAAAGTTGAGGCAAAATTAAGTCAGCCAGATTTCAACACCACAAGTAATCCAGTAAGTAAATCGTGTGAAGTGGATCAAAATACTTTAAATAAACAAGAAAGTGATTTACAGATCACTTCAACAGCTACACCAGTAATTACTTCTTGGACTTTAACTAATAATAAGCTGGAAACACACACAGTTAATGCTCCGACTAGTAAGGATGAAAACAAACCATCACGTCTTGCAGCCAATATATTGCAAATTAAACCAACACAAAGCTTGCAACTTGGAAATTCATTGAGACCAATTGGATCTAATAGAGTAAGTTCACAATTTCAAGTAATTAATCATATGATTAGACCCCAAGTTTCGAATATGCAGCCACCTACTATCAAAATACCGGATAATCATGTACTCTATCAAAAACAAGAAATTGTAATATCACCTCGTATGAGTAGTGATGTGCGTCTACAAAGTCCCAAAGTAAGTTCGCAAAATGAAGGAATGACTTCACCACGTCTTACAAATATGACAATTCTAAGTACTTCACCGCAAAGTTTAAATTCAGCGGGAATTTCATCTCAAAATGCTATTCAACAACGATCACCAGGACAAGTAACAGTTGTTCGTATGCAACAACCGCCGTTAAGTCCTATTCAAACAATGCACATACCACATGGCGCGAGGGCCATGATATCGCCAAATAGACCAAATTCCGTTCTCGTTAAAACTCAAGGCCCACAAATACATTTTAATCGATTGCCAGTCACTCCTGTCTTAGCTCCTATATCGAAACAACTAAGCGCGAATTTGACTCAACAAAATAAAAATATTGGTATATCTAATTCAACTTTATTGCAACAAAAAGGAGGAGACGCAATATCAGATAATGTATCCGACAGTAGTAAAATTATATTATCTCCTACGCGTTTACAACAGACGGGAAACACGGCAGGTTTACCACATAATAGAATTATCCCTATGCAGAATGCTTTACATGTTGGGCCTATGAATTCTATTCATTTGTCTAATAAAGTTTTAATCAACAGCAAAGCGTCATTCATTGACAGAAAGGAAAATCAACAGCAAAAGTCTGAACATAGTGGTCTATCTTTTAATTCGACTCCGATAATACACGTCGCCAGCGTAAATCAAGCTCCAGCTTCAATTATACAGAATAACACTAAATCTGTTATGTGTAATAATCAAGATGCTGCTTCTAGCAGAGGACAAAACCAAAATATTATTCATGCTGTCAATCAACAACGTGTTATTAGTGGAACATCTTTAAATAACATAATACAAATAGATCAGAGTAAGAGTCAGCCAACGGTGTTAACAGTTTCAACAATTCGACCTCCAACTGTAGCAACTAAATCTGAAGCGTCGAGTGCAGTAGTCGTCACCACATCGACCTTAACAAATGTCGTTATGACACCTTTACTTTTAAAAGCAAATAAGCCTAACAATCCTGTAAGGTTGAATTCTATAAGTGATCATATTGAAAACGTTTGTTCCTCGAATCGGTTGGGAAATGAAGTTGAAGAAAGATCTAATAATAAAAATAGTAGCATTGAAAAAAATGACACAAATATATCAAAAAGTTCATCACTAGAAGAATCGCCAGTGCATATGATGAAATGTGAAACTGATTTTGAAGAATTATTAAAAGATAATACCAACGAGATAAAAGTTACAAACAATCCAGAGAAAAAACTTGAGGTTAATGTAGGCAATACAGTTACTGTAATATCACCGCGTAATAATGATAATAAATGTCAAACCTTAGAGCAATCTGATTTAATTACTGACGAAGTTTTAGTTTCTCAAACTATGGGGTCTGATAAAAAGCTAATTAAAGAGTCCATCGAAATTTCTAAAGATTCAATTAAAATAGAAGATAACTTCAGTCATAAAATTTCGCCTGATTCTTTGTGGGTAGGCAGAGAAGATGATGTTAATTCAAACTTAGATATTTTAGAAAAACCTCTGGACACGAATAAATTCTACATAAGCAATATCGATACTGTTAAACATTTTGAAGGGAAAAAAGAAATACCTGTTAATTCTATTGCAAACGATAAACTAGAACATACACCACTTTTTCGTGTGTCACCTGACAATAAGGAAAATGCTGAAAATGATATTCAAACTCCTGAAGAAAATGAATTTTGGACAAAGGATCTAAACATTGAATCGGTTATTAAGAAGGTTGATTCACTTTGCGATAACTTGGAAATGAATGGTAAAGCAAATAGCTATACTTCGTCTGACAGTAACACAACACCAGGACATACAATTCAAAATTCACTGTCTACAAACGAGTGTGATCTTAGAAGTACAGAAAATGACAATGAGCAAACCCATGAAGAAAATGGTCCAGAAGATTTTGCCCTCGATAAATCGGTATCAACTGCAAGCAAAAGAGGCGGACGGAGTAACAGAGGGAGGAAACAGGATAAGAGTGAAAAGATTCAATCTCGTGTAATCTCTAAACCTAATCGAGGGGGTAGCGCTGGCAGGCGGGGAAGAGGTCGTTCAAATAAACTCGATAAAAAAGTGAAAAGCCTTGTTAGTAGTAGTTTTCATAATATGCCAGGTGATGTTTATGATTTCCATGAAGATTCTGGTGATGAAACTTCTTCCACAAATAAAAATGAATCCAGACCAAGATTAATTCTGACAATAAAGAGTCCACTTTCTTGTAATTCAGGTGCAATTCCAACATCTACACTTAGCATTGCTCGTAAAGATCAAGTTAAATTGTGCGATAAGCCCAAAGAGGAGAAAGGTGACGTTTTCGCTTCACCTTCTACTAATACTCGAAAATCAAGAAGACTTCAAGAAAAAGATTTCCAAAAAAGTACTTCAGATGATGTTTTAGAAGACGCTGCTAAAAGTCCTGCGAATAAGATAACGAAAGAAACAAATAGAAAAAGGCCTACCAGACAAACTGGAACAAGACTTAACACAGATAAAGCCTTATCAGACACCAGGAAATCACCTAGAGCTACAAAAAGGACCAGAGATAGGAGTCACTCTGATACTTCAGTCGATAGTTCAGATGAAAACCAAAGGCTTGAGGAAATGGGTAAAGAGGCAAAAGTACCAAAACTCGCCGAGGCAATAGTAGCACCCATCGTAACGGCTGAAGTGGAACCTATCATTAAGGTCACACCACCATCAGTGAACACTCCAACCCCGATCATGAAACCACCTAAAAAAATGATTTCAGAAATAAGTGCAAAATTAGCATGCGCTTTCGAAGCGGCTGCAACGGCGCCCCCGCCCGTAGCCATGGCGCCCATCAGACTGCCGCCTGCGCCTGCGCCCGCGTCTGTCGCCGCGCCGATGACTTCTCCGAGTCTAGAGCGTCAAGGTGAAACCGAGAGGCTGCCTCTTGTCCATCGCGAACCTAGACCTGCTGAACATATTTCTACAGCCGAAGGCCCAACATCTCTCGGCGAATCATCGGAAATGACTAGTGTTTCTGATATGAGTCACATTCGACGAATAGTTGACAATGTGCCGTCTAACATGATGCCCGTGGGCGGCGCGGAGGCATCGGACGCGCGTGTTCAATCACCTGCGCTGCCGCACCGACCGCCTTCCTCGCACAGGCCCGCCGACCGAGCGACACCAGTTCTTATCAGGTTCGTAAATATGTCTCGTTTAACTGTAACAATTTTCTTGATGAAGAATAATATAACAGAAAAGTTATCAGCTAGAAAACGTTTAAAAGCTATAATCTAATATAACTTTCGTAAAATTTCACCGTCAGTTATTTATACTTTACTATTATCTAAAGAGAAAAGATCTGATTGTTTTAATTTAATAGTTTCCAAAGAACTGGACAGTACTGCGTTTAGAAAACGTGGCGTGCCCTGTGCATATAAAAAATAGATCATTTTTTAGCTTTGGAACAAATACGCAATTTCAATTGACTTAGTTTATCATAGAGTATTTAATTTTCCAATTTAAGGAGTGGAGCTGACGGTATGGACATGACGGGCATGGGAGCGGGTAACGCGAGTGCGGGTGGGCCTGTGGGTGCGATGGGTGCGATGGGTGCGATGGGTGCGATGGGCGCGGTGGGCGGTATGGGTGCGATGGGCGCAGCGGGCGCAGTGGGC
>DWAJ01005896.1:0-10997 GCA_018238005.1 Eurema mandarina | reverse complement strand
TTATTTTTGCCAATTCCAAGTGAATTAAGAAATTTCCATGTCTTGGAAGTGTCGCCGTTTTCGATCGAATTGGAAATGTGGCGGCGTTGTGCATCCCTACATAATGTATTGCAGCGATTTCGGATTTAAATATTATTGTCTACAAAAGAAATGTACTCAGTCTTAACATGGTAAGAACTTCAAGTTATGGGTTCGAAAACGTTGAAACGTCCTTAACTTCTGCTACATACTATATTAAAGTTTTTGTTTAAAAGAAGGTTTGAAGTCGATTACGCAATATTTCGAAAAATAGTTAGTCGACATAACAAACGGATGCAAAGATCACGCGATTGCATCACGGCCAATTATCGCGACTACAATATTTGGTCAGCTGCGCGTGTAACATTTAACTATCAATCAGTCCATGCAAAAATGTGTCTTAAGAACACTACACAAGGTATATAATTGATTGGGCATGTAACAATTACAGATGCAATTCAAAACATACTTTATCTTTAGAGCCACACAGCTCAACTTTGGGTACACAACGATCTACAAAATTATAAGTTTGCTAAACATTAGCTCAATGTCGTCAACGTCAAACAGTACGGTTAATTGCTATTGTAAGGTAAATGAACATTGTGAAGGTAAAAAGAATAAAACTTTAACAAAATGGTATAACCCCGACCCTGCCAGGATTCGAACCTGGAATCTTCTGATCCGTAGTCAGACGCGTTATCCGTTGCGCCACAGGGCCGATGTTGCTGTGAGATGAAAATAGACTTCAGCTCAGCTTTTAGGAAAAATATATTATTTGTAAGGTATTAATAACATATATCCAAAGACACAAACAAAGTCTTATTATTGCCCACTGGCCTCGTTTTTATTTTCATTTGTTAGGAGAAATATCTCAATTATGGGTCATCGGTTTTCCTTGTTGTTTTGCTAAATTGACAAATGTATCTCGGTGTGATAGTATTTTGATTCTTTATTTAATTGTATACTTAATTTAAAAGACGTTTGATGAGTTGAGAATAAGTTAAACTGTCCGGGCGTGGTGAGGCGGGTAGGGTGATATTTAAAGATTGCATATTCCTTTATCAAGAATCCTTTGCCTTAATCAACCCGAACGCGTCACACAATCTTTACATAATTATTTATTAGTTGATATTTTAATATATTACGTTGTAAATTGTCATGCAGCTATCGATTACGTTGCCAATGTAGCTGTAACCGGATCGGATCTTGAGTGCGTAGCGTTATCGCTGACTGATAACGTAATACGATTACACAGGTGTGCTTGCGACCTGCGACCGACCGTCCGCAGGACCCAGACATGTCTTTTAATTTATAATTAAAAGACATGTCTGGCATTAACGTAGCAAAAGGCGACATCTCAGTTAATACTATTCTGAAGGCAAGCTCTCAGAATAGCGCCAGTTTTCAGGTGCCGCCCGCTCCCTGAGATGTTATTTAGGAGTAGGGAGTAGGGAGCGAGAGCCATTCCCCAGTTACCTGACCTATATAAAGAAAATGAAATTAAACAATATTCCAAAAAAAAGAAAAAGAAAAAATAAAAACAGATGAGCATTTATGTTATATTTTCTTCGGCGTGTTTCTCACAGAGGTAATAGGTCGTAATCACCATGATGCTAGTTTCATAGCTCCTCTCTAACCGCTGTCCTTTGTAGCAATCATTGATGGAACCATCTATTTATTCCTTTATAGATGACTTATAAGCTCCTGCAACTCAGCGCCTTACATTCTTAATGGTATCTCCTTTCGGGGCCAAAATTAGTATGTATTTGTGAAATTATTTTTTTTAACACATAAAAAACAGCTTCTATTTGCATATAGAACCTCTCCTTTGTGGTAACAAAAAAAATGGTCCATAAACATATCAAGACAAACTTGTCCCGGATTGGAAAAGTTATCACCGGGTAAACCGGATAGTTGTACCTTGAGTGAATTTTCGTTACCTACGAAATTTTTTGTCAGTGTTAAACGCAGCTTTTAGCTTTAGAAGAAAAGCTTTCTAAAGCAATAGGTGCTTGTGTATTGGCTTGCAATTTAGAGAATTTTTCAGTTTACTTATAAATAATTTACCGATCTTTCATAATAATTGGCTATTATGATAATTTATAAATATATTAAAGAGGTTTCATTTTAAATCCGATACCTTCACGGGTTACCGAAATAAAGGGTTTTTACAAACGGGAAAAAACATTTTAAATGATCTATTATGTTTTTATTTTATTCATAGTCACTTGATTGTAAACCAAACAAATGTTTACTATAAATCCCAGCTGGAAGGATATAAATGATTAACATTTTTCAGACAACACGGAACACGGCGTAAGAACACAGGTGTACGATGCGGTTGCGTTGTATCATTGTATGATAAGAGCATCCATATGGCCGTATGTTCATAGCTATAGCTTTATAAGCGTTACTTGTAAGCCACACGTATGGCTAGGGTTGACTCAGTTTAGTACTAGGAACTACTGCAGGTGCTCATGATGAGTGTTAAAGTGGTTTGCTAGGTACGTATGAAAACGAACATTTAGAAACTTTTATTTAATCACTTTGATTTTTGAATACAATTTATGTTCTAAAATTTATTACAGAAACAATTATATTCTGAACTCGCAAGAATTGTGCCTTAGTTTAGATAATTAATCAGACACTGACGTTTCGTGCACATTTTTAATGAAAAACAAAATTAATATTATAACGAAATAATTTAATACGCACTTTTGCCTTACGTACTGAGAGATTAAAAAATCTAACGACACTAATTACATAAGACTTTAAGCATGTTTTTGATACGTACACATCGCACAAGGTCCTCGGTTCGTATACACGGAACCGAAAGCAATTTATTTTGGTCTCAGTTATCAAGTTGTATATAATAAATTGATAATAATTTCTAAGATATAGCGGTACTCGAGCAGGTGGTGCGGCAGGTGTTTGCACTTGCGTGGTGTATGCGCACCGAGACTGATAAGAATATTGATAAGAACCTTTGTAATCCTTAAAGTCCCACGTAATATGTTGACAACGTCCATAGCCCATACACTTGACTTTTCATGCTTGGGTGGAAGCTAATTGAAATGTATATAATGAAAACTCACAGAAAACTGTACCTAATTCTCGTCCTCAGGAGTCCAACCGTGTCAGGGTGCGCTGAGGAATACCAGGGGTTTTTACTGGCACTATTTCGTGTCAGTCCAATATAACCGGCTCCTTCCCTTCCGAAACAAAACCTACTCGAGGAAAAAAAGCCCAAGGGCAAGAAAAATCAAGCAACGAATAAATAATACTCGTATACCGGATTACAATAACATGTTTTCCATCCTGTGGACCAGAGTTAGCAATAAAGCTGTGAAATGCTATCGATTTCAAAACAGTCATTTTAAAATATAAAGTAGAGGAAACGTGTGGGATGCGCCGACGGACAAATGGAAATTGTAATCTGAAGTTATATTCGTTTTTACTGTTATTTTAAATGGTATCGAAATAGCTAGAATTCAACATGAATTACTAAGGTACTGCATATTATTTAATAATAGGTATTCAGGTTTGTCATAACTTTTATGAATAGGTATAATAACTACTTATGATTGAATATACTTAAAACTAAAGAAATATATAAGTTCTCAGCGTTTTAAAATCTCTTTTATAACTATATTTAAGAATTTATAATAATTATTATTTCAATTATTAATCATTATTTATCTACTCATACTCTACGGTTAATACGTAATCTTTGTTTTAGACTGTCATGTAAATTAGTTTCTTCGTTTAATCGTGGTTTTTACTACTATTAAATTCTGTGTGTATCTACGTACGCTGATAACATAAATACTAAAAACTACGACCCTGAAGACGTTTATGATAACAGAATCGTTCAGGTGGATGCACTTAGTACGTACTCAATGTACTAATATTGTTTCATTAAAAACATTATTTTGAAATATTATGAGTGACTATACTTTTTGTTTTTTTGTTTAGCAATTATCTTTATATAAGTATTTGTAGTTAAGCAAGAAAAACTATCGGCATTCAACGCTCACAAATCACCTTTAAAAATATTTTAAGTAATTGTATACTGTTCCTTAACGCCTAAAAAAAGTAATTTAGAACTAAAGAAAATACTTTTAAGTCTTGGTTTCCTTAAAAAAGGAAAATTTAGACTATGTAATAAAATTAGTATGTATTAAAATTAATGACATTAAATTTATCTTCATTATAATATTTTATTTTACATCGAATTATACGTACTTAACTTTAACACGTTTGGGAAATATGTACCTACTTGCTAACATATTCACCCTTTGCTTTATTAAAATTCAATTTCAATAAGGAATGAACGGTATAATTCTATAGAAAGAAATTTTCTGGTGTTCAGCAAGATCGCAGTAAAGGCGACGTTAAGGTTTTAAATATTCAAAGGGTGTAAAGGGCAACATCGTGTGTATTTCCCAAGAGCCTTGGGGTCTTTGCCTGCCCTTTTCATATTTCAAATACATAAATGTTTTATATTAAAAATGAAGCTCGCAATGAAAACGGTTAGGCCAATATGGTGAATTTCTTATTGATTCTGATGTAATGCTTATTTCTGATTGTAGGACGTCATATATTACACCGCTTAGTCTTGCTACTGATAATAAAATCATTGAAAAATATTGTGAAACAACACCGAAATTCAATAAAACCTAATGATAAAATCTAAAATTAATAACAAATTTTCATGAATGTTTTATTTACACAAAAGTTATTATTTTTAAGTTATCAAATATTTAGAGTCACCCTTATATAATTTTAGTAGACAAAGGTATGTATATAAAAGTCTATAGCAGAGAGAGGTACAGAAGAAATGTAAACTGCTCTGAGTTTCGTCATTTTAAATATCTTACAGTTGATTTACCTACTAAAAACTCCGAATCATACAAAATTTCAAAAATAATATACTTGTAGCTTACGAATTCTGTTCACGTGTGATTGTTGGTGTGTAATAATCGTAAAGTCCTCATTATTACCACATTTTGCGTCGTTTTGTGCTATTGTTGCGTGTTCGACATAACCACAACACATTCTGTTATGCCACAACCACGTAATCGAATAAGTCATTTCTTTACTAGTTTTTAATTTATTTGAAAACACACTTTAATAGCTAATCTTATATACTTAAAAAAAATCATGTCGAGGCACCCTTACTAATACATATTATAAAAGCGAATTGACACTGTAAAACTACTAATCTTTTTTGGCTGAAGTTTAGCATGTAGCTAGATTAACGCCCTTGATAAACACATATTGATTTTATTGCGATATTAAAAGGGTAACTGAAATTACGCGACACTGCGTATGCGCACACATTATGTCGAAAAATTGCAACAAAAACCAAAATGACGCAGTTAAAAACGCGTGGCTATTTATAGCCTAAGTATAACTAAGTGAAACCCGACATTATAAAAAAGAATGATAAATACAGATTTAGATACATAACAAACAGTTGTCAAAGATCAGTATTAACATACAAATAGTATACAGGTAAAGGTTTTTGTACAAGCTAGGCGTGTTTGACCTCGTGCAGCGGAAGTGATGCCCTAGTCACCTCGTGCATTGTATACGAATACAGCTTATCTAAAATGCATGCAACTCTATTTTTAGTCAAACCATGACAACATGACAAACCTGGGATCTAGTTTGTACGGTTTTCCTCATAGCCGGTAGATAGGTACAGGTTACTACAAAAGTTGATTAACACATTTTATATTATAAAATATTAATGCATTAGAATATTGATTGGACGAATTGAAACACAAAAATTCACATCATATATTTTAAAAAATCCAAAAAGTACTTTCGCCATTACGCTAGATTTTTTTTCATATTTATTCAGTATAAATAATATGCCGCTTAAAAATGTTGGTCAAATAAAAAAAATCTGAAAACATTTTGCCTACATCTTATCAAAAAATAAGGAAAAAATAATAATTAATACTAGTATAAAATACAGCTTTTTAATACATACTTAGTAGACATAATGATTAAAATACCTATCACATAGGTTTCAAATTAACGCAAAACTAACGAATGCACTGTAGGTTCAAATCAACATGTCTTTCAGCCGTATATCCACTGGAGGTTGGAACACAAATCAACGTGACTAGCAGTGACCAATTTGACATGACACTTACGATGTAGCGTAGTTAGTAGTTACTAAATATAAATCGCGTCATGTCCACAGTATGGGATATTATTTTGCCTCTTTAACTTTGAATCATTGCAATGTTTAGTTTGAAATGTGTTTTACAAGGGTGTATTATACAAACAAGCCGTGTACAATTTATAATACTCTATTTAAAATGTAAAAATATAGTAGATACATACGTAATTTATTTATTTGAGAATCACGGTTAGTTTAATATATTATTCTCCATGTAATATATTGTAAGAATATAAGCTTAAAGGGCGTAACGCAAAAAATAATAATTAATGACGACTTATATTATATAAAAAGCCTAAAATGTATGAGTAATAACTAAAACACTTTACAAGTGATACTTAAAGATTAAAATGATTGCTTGCATTTGTTCTAAAAATCGAATGATTGATATTCACCACTGCTTTAAGTACAATTGTACTAAAAATATACATGTCAATGATCACTTGTACTTTTCAGTACATTACCTCGTATGTAAACAAATTATTTTATAAAGATAAATACCAGATTAGATATGATTTCAAGAATTGTAGCTACCTATGATAATTTACGTTTTAACATTCTCAATTAAAAGTTTCGCAATTAAAAGGAATCATTATGTATTATACTAATTAGTGTTGTCTGTGAAATTAACACATAAAAAGGTTAATAAAAAATATTTAGAAATATATTATTGAAGAGAGAGAAAAGCTATAATAAACACAAAATATTTAACACCTACTAATCTTTAATTTCGAAACGTAACCAACAGCAGTCGTGGCCGAGCGGTTAAGGCGTCTGACTAGAAATCAGATTCCCTCTGGGAGCGTAGGTTCGAATCCTACCGACTGCGAATCATTTTTATTCATTTTCAAAGCTACTTTATAATAATGTAGACAATGGGCATTACGCTAACTATCAATCATATAAATATTAGCCATTACATACCCAAAACACAATTCTAATCATTAATTAGAGTGTGACAATATTCACGTACATTTTTACAACTTTATAAAAGAAGGTGGTTTCTCAATTCGACCGTATACATATTATATTATGCTTTTTTATTTCCTTAAAAACTATTAACCTCGTTATAAAGCCTACACAAAGTACAACGTTCTGTATCCAACACAAATGCTTTAAAATATTTGCACGAAACGTTACCCAATGCAATAAAACTAACAAGCGTACAGCCCACTCATTGATCGCTTCGAAGATGGCTGTCCTCAGGCTCTCATTAGGCGCAGTGCACGTGCGACGCCCACGGCACCGCATACTTTAGGCCGCGTCCACATTAACGACTTAGCGGCTTAGAGGCTTCAGAGATATTATTATAGCTCACGGCGAAATATGTGAAAGCCGTCGCACTAAACAGTTGCGGAACATGACGGTGCATTTAAGATGCAGCGTTTTGTAACTTGTTCTAAAGCCGGCAAAGCTTTTCTGTCTTATTATTTATAAAATATGCAAATTGCCCTTGAATTTTTACTCTCTCTCTCTTTGTTGCAAAACTATTTAAATGTAATTATAATGGTTTATTTTTAAAGGGAAGTGCAAAACAACATACGAACAAGTGTATGAAAACACAATTTGCGCGAAATGAAACACTAAACCACATTATCTCCGGCCAACTGGCGGCCCGAGCAAAATAACTTTTCGTCATGGGATTACGAGTCCGTACCAGGGATTTAAGGTTTCATTACTGTGGCGCTCTTTGCCCCTACTTATGGTTTTTAAGTCACTTGTTTTTGCTCTAATACAGTCGCTACCTTGAAATATATATATGTAATAAAAACAAATAATATAATATACAAATGATCGACGCTTTATTACAATTCATTTTTAGAATACCTACACTATTTTTTATAAGATTTTAATTACAGCGATACGGGATGTCTTGTCTGCGCAGAAAAACCACTAAAATACCTAGACTAAAAATTTATTACTTACATTGTCTGTTTAATACTTTAATTTCAAAACAGACGTCACGTTTTCTTCATTAGGACATTAATGATAATCTGCGAATCTTTTTTAGGTAACTTGTATTGAAGAAAAGTAAGAATAGAGAATAAAATTTATACTCTATTCTCTATTAGTGTCGAAATTTCATAGTAAGAGACATAGAGGGAAGTTAGAGTCAAGTAGGGGCAAGGATAGAGGGGAGCGTAGCGATGCGAGACCTCTAATGTACAAATATTGCGGACGAAATGAATATATTCGCCCTTCGAACAAGTGCGCCTCTTGATTATGTCGCGATATTAATGTATGGGGAAATTTTATGAGACGTGCTTGTGACGTATGACGATTGCCGTTTAACTTTTGATAATGTATTTTGTAACTTGTGAAAAAATTATTTTAATCTACATTATTTTTTGAGAATATTTTTTTATCAGTCATCTTATACGTAGCTATACATATATGTGTGGAAAGGAGGTTTTAAAGGTGGTCCCTCCCTCCAAAGAAGACTAACGTCAAATAATTGTAATTCATTATTACTTCCCTTATTAATTCGTAATGCATTCAGCGTTGCGTCTGTCCTGCTTCATGCTCAGTTGGCAACTATCACAAAAAAGAAATTCAAAATGAAGTAAATATATTCAATCCTTAATGAATAAATATATAAACCAATCAGTGTAAAACCCATTAGGTATATACTTTGCCCATTACGACTTCAAGTAATAACAAAATTGGAGTACCTAATGTTTTAGCACCAAATTCAACAGTTGTTACCAATCGAACCAATCCTTCTGGCATTACGTCCCAAGTGTTCGCTAATACTCCATATGGCGTTACACAATGTGCAATACACAAACAACCAATTTATGTTGGCCTCTAACGCTCCATGTGTTGTTCTAATGTGAAGTATAGCGTAAAGAGTCTGGGGATCTTCTATATTTGGGCGTATATTCATAGTATTGTGAGGGCGGAAAAAGTGATGCAACGACATGTGCATGCATTAGGGATGACAATCGGACACCAGTCGCTCATTGCGTACAACTGGACTCATTGACGTCATAATGACATTATGCTACGCCCTGTTATATAAACTGAAACAAAAACCTGCTAAGTGCAAATGTCTTCAAAGGTTTACAATTGTATATTTATATGTAATAGCAGTTGCTCAGCTTCGTCGTCGTCGGTTTCTTTTAGTATGATTATGAAGTTTCTAAAGGAATATTATATTTAAAGTACTTCAGCATAACTAATATTTTGTGTTTTGTCTTATACGAAAAAATTTGATTATTATAAAAAAGGTTATAGTAGCGAAAAAACATTTCAATTTGAATCAGTAGTGCTCAGGATAACCGCGGTCAAACAAACTATTAAGATAATTAATTATTAATATGGACTTGACGTTCCCCACGGCTTTGATATGTATATTAGCAAAAATGTATGTCTTTGATAGTAACGAAATATTTAAAAGAAACATTTATTCATCTTTCAAAATTTCCAGCATAGCTTCAATATTTCCTTCCACCGTAATAATATTAATATATATTATTTCACATAGTGTGCATAAGTCAGTTGAATAGCTATATTGTGTAGACGTGTGCGCATTCTAGAATGCTCAAATTCCTTGAACGGCCGGCTCTCTGGCGCCGCTCGGTAAGTGACACCGATGAACCTGCATATTCTTTAGTAATCAAATATGTCTCATTACTTACCGCACCTATCATACATGATACCACAATTATGAATTACGACTTGTTTATGTGGGTTTACCACAGATTTAATTTTATGCAACAATTACAGTTTCAATCATTGAAAGTATAAAGATAGAAACAATAAAAAAAAGCTAATACATAATCTAAACTAATATTAAAAATTTATGCTCTAGTTATTAAAACAACTGTTGCCAAGAGAAGCCTACAATTTTTTTAATCTCTCTATCTCTCGAAAGAATAAAAATCTGTCATAAAATTTTACAATAAATGAATTGACAACCAATAGTTGGTTTGCCATTAAAGTTTTTAGATTTATATTTTAATTATCTTTTTAATCAAATATTTCATAATACATAGATACTATAAGGGAGTGCTTGTAAATAATTTCTCCTATCCTGTATCCTTATTTAAACCACGACAGTGGCCGCCGGAAAACGTCGTCGTAAAATATGGGAATACAAGCATTTCTTTGAGCAAGATTTTATGTCTAATATTTGAGATTCTCACGCTACAACCCACACAATTCACACCTCGGCGACCACGGAAAACATTGACGCAATTACTAAAATATGTTTTAATCATAGTACGACTTATATTAATTACTATGAATTTCAATGGTAAATTCTACTACGATTTATTATCGTTAATATATAGTCCAAAATGTTATATACCTATTTGCTTTGTGGTAAAACTGTTTGACTAATTTTCATCACCAAATCAGGGTCTGATTAATTTAAATAGAATCTTTTTATACTTTGAGTTAATCAATATATGATGTCACTTCCAGATACACATTATCACATTATTGGTGGTGACGAATGGCCATGAGTATCGAGAGGACATAGCAGTCCGACATAACTAATGTAAGTTACCGAAAACCTACTGTGTTGTATCTAACCGCATCGAGTAGAAATCACGAGCACCTTCCCAGACTCTTTCGTGATTATCCTAAAGATACCCTACCATCTTAAAAACCTAACAGCATTAGTTTAGATAAAGCTACGAGCTAATACAACTATGTAGGTACCTACTGTCACCATTTTATTTTTTGAAAGGTATAATAATAACAAGTACCTAATACAAAAAGAACATTACGTGTAACACTTTGCTCTTATTTGCTTAGAAACCGTTATATTTCATTT
>DWAJ01005895.1:0-10998 GCA_018238005.1 Eurema mandarina | reverse complement strand
TTCTAAAGCGATACAGGGTGTAAAACGCCTGGTACCGCCATAATGATTGTTTTATTTCCGGGTTTTCTACACCTGGTACCGCAGGAACTGAAATAATAGAAGAATCCCTGCCGCTTTGAACGTGTTACAGAGAAATGTTACTTAGCAAGTTCCCTTTTCATTTGCCTACTTTGCTATAAAGATCTTGTAAATTTTAATGCTCAATTTTTGTATTGATTACGATTAAATGTATTTAAAGAAAAAAAACTTATCTGTGTAAAAACATATGTGATCTTTTATTATAAAATAATTTGATTGTTACAGAGCCAGTTTTTACAAAATCACGCAAAGGCAAAACGATTATCCAAATCGGAAATCATAGGTTCGCCCGACACAGCTCATATAATGAAAATTCTGTCAAGGCCCTGTGGCTGTGCGTCAGGCGAACCAATTGTCGGTGCCGGGCAACCATCACGACTGTACTTGACACAATTATTAAATATAACCACGAACATAGTCATGACTGATTACAAGCGAAATATAAATGGAACAAAACAATCAATCTCTTCGCGAATGCACGAGGCGGCCATGTCTCATGAGGTCGTGCTGTCAAGAGACAACGACTAGGAAGAGGAATAAATAAAACTAGCATCTTAATAAATAATAGTAAAATTATTAAAAGTTCCTACAAATACGAAATAATATATTTTTTTAGGTTAAGGTTTTCTAAAAGAAAAATGATAAGTCCAAAAAAATAGAATTACTTGTGTGCCTTCAAATGAACTTGTTTATATCACATTACGATTTTTCCTGAGCTTTCTTCATATAAGATTCAATTCAGTTCAATTATTTATATAATTAATAAATTATTAAAACATTACAACTCTGTGTGTTTCAATAATGATATCTATGTCGTCATCTTTTAACGACCAGATACTCTTACGTAAATTAACTTTAAGCACGCCTCAAGTTTTAGTTTTGACAGATTTGTATGGCGAACTGTCAAATCGGACCGATTTGAGTTGCACTTATATGATATGAATAACAATATAATACAATATTCCGGTGTAACAGGTTTATCAAAGGATTTCGGATAACAGAATGTCGGATGAAGTTTTTAATGAAAACGTTTTTACAGGTCCTATGTTTTCCGTTTCAAGATGTGGCAAGCCGCTTCTAGTGATCGGCGATAACAGATATAACAGACACACTGGGTCGAGGGGAGCTAGAGCTTTGTGGTGCTGCTACAAGTGGAGTAAGGGCTGTCGCGCATCTGTCACCACTATTAACGACGAGATCATTAAAATCAAAGACTTCCATACCCAACATTGAAATGTATCCCATATTTGTTTTCTTCTTTTTTTTTCACTGGGGTAAATTCTTTTACTGATACCGCGACCTCCTCGGGGGAGAAGGATGCGGTCATGTCGGACATGTGTTCCATCACGCACCCTTTCGCAGTGCGGACTCGCTTAGGACGCACGAAGAAAAATGTATCCTATCCTACTAATGTGAAAGTTTGTGAGAATTTATGTATGGATGTATATTTAATATTCTTTCAAGCCTTTTCTAAGTAAAGAAGCATTTCACTATTATATCCAGATCTACTATGAAAACCTTGTAGAACTTGTAATGTCATTTATATTGATCCAGGCATATGATTTAAATATAAACAAAACTATTAGATGCGTTATTTAGTTTTAAGGAGTTTTCTGTGTTGGGCTTTTGTTTTAATATACTTATTTTTATACTCAAGCATGATTAGACTCCTTTATAATAATAAAACTTATAATTAATAAGAGTCGTTTATGATGATTTGTATGTTTTTAAATAAAAAGGTTAAAACCGTAAGAATAGTATTTTTAACTGATGCGAATCGTTGAAGTTTAATTCTTGATAACAAACTTACGACTGAATACTTATCGTCGTTACAAAATATTCACCTACTTGTAATTATATGTACTATGTTTTTAATATAGGTTATCCATTATTTGTATAACCACTCTTGTACATAATACTTGGACAATGATGTCAGGTATCAAGAACCAAAAATGTATGTATGTATGTATATAGTTTGTAAAGGAGTTTAAATATTGCATCTATTCTTCATTGTTGACACTGATAAGAGAAAGTACGACTTTTTTTACGAAATTTTGTACGAAATTTTGGTTAAAGTACCTAATTGACTAAAATATAGTATACCTATTACATTATTTAGTTATTTTTATTATCTCTCCTTTTAAATACGAAACCTTTATTAATGTCTCAATGATTTCAGTTCCGACGTTTACCCAGTCAAGATTCGGAAAACCGGTTATTGTGGTCGGTAAATATCGCTATAACCGGCATTCCCGAGCCAAAGGACCGAAAGTACAGTGGGTTTGTTCCAAGTGGAGTGTTGGCTGTAGAGCGTCCATATTTACTTTTGACGATGAAATCATAACGTTTAACAAAGAACATACGCATTAGAAAACGTAGTGTTATTATTGTTTGACCACCGTGTAATAGATCTATAATTAAATAGGTTATAGCCGTAAGCTGCTTTTCTTAGATTTAATTTTATTTCTTTATCAATTATAATTATTAAGTGATTGTTGTATGAAGAAATTTTGTATGAAAAGGGGTTTTAATTTTGACATTAAAGTTTTTTGACACTCCTAGCCATGACGTATGACTATAATACGTACGCCTGTATGACTATAATAAAATACAGAAATTAATATGTATGTGTGGTTTTGATTCCCTATCCTCTGTATGACTTTTGATTATGTTTGAATTACTAATTTTATAATATAATATAAAAAATAATATCTATCTTCAGTTCCGGTTTACGCGGTATCGCGGTTCGGCAGGCCGGTTATACAAATGGGTGGGATCCGGTATAATCTCCACACGCAGTCCAAAGGAAACCGGTCTCAATGGCTCTGCAATAAACGGCGGTCCACAGGCTGTAAGGCATCTGTCATTACAGTGAATAATGTCATCGTAGTGGCGAACAACGATCATAATCATTGACGCTGCCGGTAAAGTGTACAAGGACCGGTTATTACCGGTATTGTTCTAATGAAATATTTTGTTTTAAATAAAATCGATTTTTGTGATGATGTAGAATTTTGTTGCATTTTGGTTGAAATATTTTTTTTTATTTTTATGAAGTACGAATTCTTTGTAATGTCTCAACACCGTTCTCAATAAAATCTTAATAAGGGTTTTAATTCTATGTTTCATTCATTGTTGAATATATAAAAGCGATATGATTGCTTTTTTGTAACAAACATATTAGGATTGTAAAGCATTTTTATTTATTGAATTCATACATTTCAAATTAAATAAAATAGAACTTCAATTCAATAATAAATATTGCTAATTATGACTTTTAATTCTTACACCTCGCAAAGAGTTTTATTTTATTTTTGTCTGTAACGTATAATGTAATTCTAGTCGCGCCCCGCGGTTTTGCACGCATATATGCATGTATTTTTCGAAATCTTTAAAACTACCCAACCGATTCTCATGCGGTTTTTAGCAGATATAATAATGATTTAAGAGGAAGGTTTATGTGTATAATACATTCATAAAATATGCAAGCGAAGCCGGGGCGGGTCGCTAGTAAAGTATAAGGGAAGTATTTGTGTTCATTATTTTATGAGTATTTATTATTAAATATGTTTATTAAAAACGTTTTTTTAATGTGTTTCTTACTAAAACACTTTCCTTTTAATGAATGTGTCAATATAATAGTTATTTCAAAGCCTAAGAAAAAAGATGGTGTTTTTAAAATCGATTCTCAATTTGTTATTAGATCGTGTAAAAAGATACTCATAGAAGATGTTTATATTTATATATGAACACTGTTTTGCCCATGAATTAATAATTGGTGATTAAACGAACTTACCTGTAAGTGAAGTTCTATCCTAATTATACGAAGAGCTTTGTCCGAAGAGATTAGCATTAGGTACACTTGTAGTGACACAGTATGTGTTACTATAAGTGTACCTAATGCTAATCTCGAGGACAAAGCTCGAGTATATTAATTATTATTTCGCGAAATTTCATCTTAAAAAAGACGGTAAAGAGTATACTTACAGGCATCGTTTTCGGAATACTTAACTCTAATAAAACAGATAAAAATATTATTTGATTCATAACGATGTTTTTTACAGGACCATACATAACCATATCGCGACGGGGCAAACCAGTGATGATTGTGGACGGACATAGGTACAATAGGAGGTACGGACAAACTGGTCCGAGGGCTCAGTGGCTGTGCTGCAAATGGTCGTCGCTGCACGGCTGTAGAGCCTCCATCATCACCTTAGAAAACCATATCATTGATAAGAAAAACAACCATAACCATTAGTCTATTGGAGTCGAGACTATATCCCAATAACACGTACCACAACACGTTGACTTGTATAAAACTGTTATGATGTGACATCTGAGGAAACCAATCTAATGGGGTTTATATTCTTATAGATTAAAGTAAGTTTTTTTGGACAGTTATTTTTGCTTGAAAATAAATAACATGAATGATTTTGAATAAGTAGTCGTTTTATCAATACCAACTTTACCAGGGAGGTCATTTTTCAAAAGAACATGTAAGTACGTTGTTTTAGCAAGTACGTAAGCTTTTTATATTTTTAAATTAAGTACGAAAAATTAAAGAATTCGTGAATAGAAAGCGTATCACGAATTATACGTAGCTCTCTTGTTGCAGAGCCGATGTTCATTAACACGCGATATGGCGGCATAGCGCTCATTTCTGGAGGCCACAAGTTCTATCGGAATAACCGTAGCACTGGAGTGAAGGCCACTTGGTTTTGCAGCAAACGCAAGCATGGCTGTCGAGCGGCGCTCGTCGTGTCCGCTAATACTATAGTAGTCGAAAGGAACCAGCATGCTCATGATTGAATCCTTAGATATAGCATTAGCTATGTGACGCCATAGTCTATGTGACAACTTTTTTTAAGACAGCAGAATCAGTTGTATGTAAACGGAGGTACAATGAAGCGCTCGTACGTAAGCGATCTATTAGGGAAGGAACAGAAATCACGTATGATCTCTTTTCTGACGGGATTGTGGAAGAGTTCGACTACCCGTTGTATAGTGGGATAGTTGAACATAGGGGGTCTCAGTATCTCTTCCGAGGATTCCACATATTCGTAAGCATCAAAACCGTTCTCTGCTACGATAGTCATAAACAAAAATAATATGAAAACAATATGAGCTAATCCACAAACAGCTTTCTTATATAAAAAATTAAGAGAAATAGAAAAACTAAAATTAGTTCAGTTTTTTTGTGGATTTTTTTTAGCTAAAACTACTCGAAAATATAAGCCATGATGAGACAGTGCCATCAATGATTAAATGTCATATATATTACTTTTTAAGGACATGCAGGAATTTTGTAAATATTATTGAAGAGAGGAGAAATCCATAACGTACAGTTTACAAACACCTTCAATTTAGTTTGTAATAAACGTTGAATGCAAGAATAATATTATCATTCTATAATTGTCGCTAAGAATTCTTTTCAACTTTAACATGTCGGAAAATTGTAAATTTAAAATATAATATGAACAAGCTAACAAGCTCTTTAAATTTAATCTCCAATGTAGATTTGTAAAGAATGAGATTGTATTGCCTGTTAAGTAACATTATCGTTCTTTACAGTAATAATCACAACATCGCGATACGGCAAGCCGTTGATACAAATCGGGAAGTACAGATACAACAAGAACAACAGGAGTCAAGGCGCCAGGGTGCTGTGGTACTGTTGTCGGCTCAGTACCGGCTGCCGAGCTTCTATAATCACCTACAATGGTGAAATCATCAAGCATAAGAAGGAGCATAACCATTAGAATTTAAACCAATAGCAACCAAATTATCTTCAGTAATCATGTACTGTGGTGACTATTACTAAATTTGCTTGAATTAATTTTGAAAGTCTTACTACAAACTTACTGTTTCCAAGTGGTTTTGACTGTGTTTATTCAGATATTTTTCGAATGAATATTTAAGCTTTAATATACGAGGGCTTTAAGGAGGGTTATCAAGAGGAAAATTTTGAAAATTAATTCAGTAGATCTTATACATGACTAGAGTTAATATACGCTTCCGATAGTTTTAAGATTAACTTTCTTAATATTTTACAATAAATTGTAATTATTCAGTATCAAACTTCATTATTTTGTTCAGTAGAATCTTCTGGCTAACGTTACCCTGTGATCAATCATTTTTGGGAATTTCTTGTACGATAAAACAGGTGTTATGGATCTAGAATATTCTGGACTTGAAGTCTAAAAAGGGCTGTCGTTGTAACATTGGCACATGATATCACGGAACTTAGAGAGAATAATCAGTAGAACATTTGGATATAATTCTTCTTTATTTTATTTGTGTTATTAACTCGTAGACACACTCCAGTCTCACTGGGGACAAGGGTCTTGTCATTCATCTGCAAAGTTCTTAGTTGTTTAATTTGTTTTGTTAGGGATAAATCTTTACATTGAATGTTCATGTTAAATATACTGCAGTACTTTGTTATCTTTTATTTATACTATAACTGTGAAAGATCGTACTAATTTATCATAATTAACATAAATATAAATTGTACAAATCTAAGCTAAGACGATAAAATGACGTGACTCCAAAACTTTATACATGATTTTTTTGCAGTTCACTTTGGTTTATCCCAGAGAGGGAATCCCATCGTAATGGTGGGAAATCAAAGGTTTAAGAAGACTTCAGGATATGGACACAAGAGTTGGTGGCATTGCATCAAGAGGTCTACGACCAGCTGCTCCGCGAGTATGAGCTTGTACGGGAATGTTATTGTTAAAGTAAATTTTAATCATAATCATTAGTCATATAGACTACCCAAGGACTTATAACAAATTCAGAACAAAATCTCTCATCCGAACAAAACAACGTCGATGATATTGTTTGACTAGTTTCGATACAGTTTTTGAGAGACTTCGAATAAAATTCAAAATGTTGATGAACAATACGATGAATGATGATGCCGTTCGATCCAATTCTTTATATATTTTTCGATATCAAGAATCATTATTTAATATTTAAATTGTACACTAAAGTGATAGATTTGATCTATTAGTAATTTAAAGTTTTTTCACCCCTTTTAACGGGGTGAGAAGCTCTAACTTATATAATCTTATATTTTGTATTGTTCTGTATCTGTTGTTCTTGGGCTATTAAGACGTGGTTGCTGATTCTTGCATTTGTTCTTTAGTGTCAATTCTCACACTGTTTTTACGAATATTTTTATAATAAGTTTAAGTATTTTCATAATTTTAGAGCGATCGTTATTTTTTATGTATCTGCTGTTTGTTCTATGCTATTTCAACAGTTATGAAATGTCCTACCTTGCCTAGAACAAAAAGATTTTTATTAATAGTTAGTCGTTTTTTAACTCAATGATCGACTTTGATCGTAATTTTTTTAGAGTTTATTATAAATATCTATGGATTATATGATAATGTTTTAAAGTATTAGTATGTTGAAAATTTTTTTTTCAATACATAATGTTTTTTCAAATTTTTTATCTGAGTTTATATATTTACTTATATAAGTGCCTTTTAAGATAGTAATGTATTATTATTATTAATTCAATTAATATTGTTAAGAATTATTTTTAAGGTTTACTAAAACATCATGTTTCGAATAAATACTCATTGTGGTGTCGAAATTAAAAAATTAACTATTTGTATGTGAGTTTTTTAACCATAAATTATGGTTGCTGGTCTACGGAATTTTAAAGGGTACTTTACTTAGGTAAGTAAAGGAAAAAATATTAAAAGAACCATTGATTGAAATATATATCCGCTCAATAAAAGGAGGAGGCCTAATAGTAAACGATAACCAATAACAAAGTTAAGAGCTTCGCGAATGCGTTGCCTGTCTAAAATAGTCAATTATTTTATAATACATGTTAGGTAAGTTTCACCATACAAAAGAAGGTAATAGTCTCAATATTTAATATTAAGTCAAATGTTCAAGCACGTGATAACTCGAAAACGGATTAACCAATTTAAATGGTTTTTTGCTTGGTTAGCAAGAGTAAGAACACATTTAATGAAACTCCTGGGCCGCATCTTAGCTTACCATCAGGCAGGATCGCAGCCAAATGTCTGCTTATCTGATATAAAAAAATCTATATACATGTAACGAAAATTAACTAATGAGTGTAATTTTTCAGCGTTTTTCGGATTCACAGCGTCTGGTAAGCGGTGTCTCGATATGGACGGTCATCGGTTCACGGTGCATCAAAACGAAGGTGTTAGAGTGAGATGGAGATGTGTCAAGAAGACGATAGGCTGTAAAGCCTTCGTCACGACCATAGATAACGTGATTATAAGATCCCGAAGCATACATAGGCATTAGAGGCCCATTAAAAAAAGGTTGAGTGTGGATTGTTGTTCCATTTGGTGTAATGGACTCCTATTAAATCTCTATCCATTTCCAAAAATCGTTTAGTTTCTTCACTATCGTCTATCGTCCGCGTCGTCTATCAAAATAAAAGTCAGTCTTTATTCAAGTAGGTTATATTATCTAATAACATTTGTGAATCATCGTTTTACAAAACAATCAACAAAAAGTATGGATTTTACGGTCGTGTGGTATCTGTCATGCTTTAAAACTCATGTCAGTTCAGTATTATTGTTATGCTACACTTTTATATAAACCTTATATTTTTATTACCTTTCATACAAACGTATTTATCTTTTACCTTATAGGACTTAAAAACAAAGTCATGTTTATAAGTAATTTCATTCCTCATTAATTAAGTTGGTATCTACAGGTATTTAATCTTAATATGTTAGTATGATCTCTGTTGTGAGCTGATTAGTTATTGTATATATTATTGATTAATAGAAATATTTCTTACATGTAATAAATCAGATGTAAATACGCTCTATGTACCTAAATAAATGTACCTTGGTGTTCTTGCAATTATTAGATTAATGTATCTATTTATAACAAGAAAAGAGAAGATTTGAAAAAGTATTTTTTTCGCATATTTATTTTATTTTCAATTGTTTGGTGTCGTTGGTGTAAATTTATATTATAGAAATAATAAATATAATATAAATGAAAAGCTACCTTGATTTTTTATTATATGTTTGGAAGAAAACATTGATATCGAAACCATTAAATTGTCTTTTTTGTTTAACATGGGGGTATATCTACTAATACTACGTCAAAGAATCCTTTATTTCTCGTTATCCTTTTCTGTTAGAATAAGATCAAGTTAATAACATTAACTTCGACTACTGATGTCGTAATGCTCTTTTGTAGCTTTGCGATTGTCTATAGCAAAAGGTACAAAAAATCCTAAAACAAATACTCATTAAACATCAAAATTTCAGATCTCATGCACGCGATCCTTCGAGCACGGTTCTGCAAAGAATCTACGAACATAAATATCGGTGGACACAAGTTCTTCAGGCATTCGAGATCTCTTATGGGCAACAGAATCAGGTGGACATGTTCCAAGAAACACAAGCTGAAGTGCAAGGCATCTGCTGTTACTGTGGACGGTGTTTTAGTCTCCACTTCAGGACTACATTCGCACAATTGAAGGATTCCTACTACATAGAAGTAGGGAGTTCTGTGAGCTTGAAACTATTGAATAGTATAAGTCAAATCTTGGTTGAATAGTTTTTACTTTAGAAAGAAAATCTTTAATTTGTACGGTGTAGAAGCGATCAATTTTTAATAATAATAATGTATCGAGTGTTGAGAATATAATGAAGTTTTAGCCCCTTGTTGCATGTACACCTGGCCAATCTTTTAGTACCACACCTTTTAAAGAAATTTCAGTCTTATGCAGTAGTGTTATGGTTCATTTGAAATCGAAAAATAAGACGTCTCTCGTCTCGTCACATTTGTAACCAGGTGCACTATTCTAAAGAATTGGGGGTTTGTGTTCTATTTTCAAAGATGTGTGCGTCAATTTGTTTGTTAACTGTAAATGTTTGGTTTTTGATATATATTAAATTATATTTTTGTTCATAGCGATTAGCTATTTCATATATATTGGTGAAGAATTTAGTTAAATTTACCAAAGTGGCACCGGTAATATTTTCAAGGTACACGTTTTATATTTACTATGGTGAGACTATGAATTGTCTATAGACAGATTTGGTATACTGATGTTTAATGTCTTTGTGGCATTTTATTTATAAATTTTGATCCTTTCCCCGAATTCCACGTCCAAGGGTATCCTATGAGAGTTTCCCCACTATAAAAAAAGATTTCGATTACGATGTGCGTCAAATCAAAGGTGTTTTAAATCAATTAAATAATGTTTATCATATGCACATTAGATCTAATTTATTGCTTTTTGGTTGGAGGGACCAGAATATTTTTAAGTTGAAAGACTGAAGTTGTGCCTATGAAACGCAATGAATAAAAACTAAACTATGGGGGAAAGTTGTTTAAGTTATTTGTTTAATTAGAAAGTTTGTATTGAAAAAAACGATGTTTAATTAAAGGATATATATACGAGGCAAATTTGTATTGAATATTTAAATAAACGACTGGTTAGTTTTTTGTAGTGTTATCAGGAATTATGATTAAAAAGTATTTGGTATAGGATAGTTACATATAAAAGGGAGTTAATAGGCAAAGTTCATGGGTTACGGGCACACAGTCGAAACCGCGGGGCACAGCTAGTATTTTCCTAACTAAATGACTGAAGAACATTCCAGTTGAAATTTTAAGCTATTTTTGAATAAAATTGATTGTATTATAATGTATACTTATACTGTATTTTGTTACTTCTTGATGGAACTGCATTTTATATATTTAAGAAACAAAATATTTCACTGGTTCCGCACGCAAAATATCTAATATGCATGTTTGTTACATCTTCACGTCTAAACGGCTGGTGCGATTTCAATAAAATTTGGTATGGAATGGAAAACCTGATTTAACATACGGGCGTACAAAACTGCGACCGGTATATTAGTATAGATTAGGGTAATCTATACTAAT
>DWAJ01005894.1:0-11001 GCA_018238005.1 Eurema mandarina | reverse complement strand
TGAATATGAAAACCATCAAGACTAATAGCTATGAGAATATTGACATTTGACATTGACAATTATGTGACTTTAATAATTTTATAATTATAAAAGCTTTGAACGTTTTTGTCAGGATAGCCTTGAACTGAACGTAATTTCATTTAATCGAATTCCTTGGGTAAAATAGCACTAAATTGACAAAAAAGATTAAAGACATTTTTAGGTATTATTCATTCGACTTTTTTACTATTTTTATCTAATATAAATATAGTAGTCAAATACGCAAGCGCCTTATTGTACGGAATACCAATATACGTCTTATAGAGGATTAGTGATACGCTATTAAAATTTAAGTACGACTCAAATCAATCCAATTTGACAGTTTGTCATACAAATCTGCCAAAATAACTAGAAATAAGAAATGCTTAAATTTGATTACAGTTTTTTTTTGCAGCAAACGAGCAGAAGTCTTACGAATGTTTTGCTGGCCTAGATTTGAGGAAGATGCAAGCTCTTTTATATCGTTTGAGTATTCGATTATTAGGTTCAAGACTAAAAGGCCAGGCTACTTAATACTGAGTATTTGAGGGCGGCAATAACCACTTTCCATCAGGCTCGCCTGCTCGTTTGCCAACTATCATAAATCAAGACAAACTGGAGCTGTTCTGAGGAATATTTTGATCCGATAAAAATCTTACAAAACCAAGTTAAATACTCACCTGTGGATGGAATTTGCAGCACCATTGAAGGACCTTTATGATGGTGAACATCGACGCATTCATGGCCCACGGCACGCCATACACGCAGTGCGCTGCCGGCACGCCCCGACGTACTGTGCTACTGTCTTGTATATCATCTACCCTGGAGACAGATCAAATTCAAAAATCTCGTAATCAACGGGCCAAATACTCATACGCAAATCAAATTTAAGCACGCCTCAAGTTAACAAATTTTGACAGATTTATATGGTGAACTGTCAAAGTCAATTTATTTGAATCGTTCTTAAATTTATTTCGGTCAATGTTTGTCTGTGGTATTGAAAGCACGTGTTGCTGATTGCCACAACCAAATATCGACCCTCAAACTTATTTTATCTACAAACAACTAGACATTAGCAAAATTGCGATAACGTAGCACCGCCATTTGACCAAGAAGATTAAGAAATTTATTCTGCGTTCCTTGGGCGTAAATATACTTTTAATCGAATTTATTTGAGAGTTTAAAAATCAAAACGGACCGATTTGAGTTGTACTTAAATTTGAAAAGCGTTTTAGTATTTCGGCTATAGTCAGTGTGTTTGACCCCTCTTATATAAAAATAATTCATATAGTAATATTTTCAAGTCATCGTGGTAGTACATAATCATAATATATTTTGTTATCTTGATTGTACACAATCACTGTACTGATGATCGATGTACTGCTTTGATAAGTAATTTATAAAAAAAATGTGTACGAATAAACTCTGATAGAAGCTCTTTTAAAATAACGTAAAAAAATTAAATAAATACTTACTTATATTTAAATTACCACAAAAAATTAACATAAATTACATGTTGGCATCCATATATATTTTAAAAATAAAACTTAGTAATTATGGAACAAGTTTTATTTTTAATACATTCTAAATTCATAATTGCATTTATTATTGACGTTTGACATTGACAGTTATATTTTTTTTAACTCAACTTAAAAAATAATGGTCTTATTTATCTGTGACTTGACATTTATTTGTGGGGTCGATGTTTGTCTGTGGTATTGAAAGCACGTGTTGCTGATTGCCACAACGAAATATCGACCCTTAAACTTATTTTATCTACAAACAACTATACATTGGGAAAATTGCGATAACGCAGCACTGCCATTTAACCAAGACGAAGAAAAAGACATTTATTTGAGTTTCTTCAATCCTAAGAAGATTATTAACCCGAAAGTTTGTTAGGATGTATGTGTATGTGTTTCACGCAAAAACTACTGAAGGTTTTTGGATAAAGTTTAGCATATAGATGGATAAGTTTGGCCTTTTTTCGTAAAGGGGGGGGGGTTACGGATACAAGCCTTACTTGGAGAAATGCCCGTAGTTACATTCACATAATATGACACTTATTATCTGAGATATTTTTTTTTATATAGACGCAAAAACTAAGCGAGAAAGACCGCTTGGCGTAGCTGTTTTTAAATAGTTCGACGCGTGATTCCAGAAATAACTTGATCACGGCCTTCATCGACCTTACAACCAGTTTAAAACCAGACGCTTAAAAATATAATATCTTAAACATAAAAAAACATACAAAAGTGATGAAACGTGATACACATTCATAATATCGACGATTTCCTTCATCCGGTCTTCGGGGACCTTTAGCCAGTGGTTGAAGGCGGCGGCTATGCGCCTGCGCAGGTTCTTGCTCGGCGCTTGATTTAAGTACGTGTATGGAATGAGAAGCTCCTGAAATAGATTTTTTAATAATAAAGCTTTTGGACTAGGATCTCTATTTGATATAATGAAAAAATAATTCAGTCTAATTTTTAATGTTTCACGGTTAAATCACTTCAAAAGGCTTTTTGATATATGTAAAAAAAATTAAACTGTTTAGATAACTCTGTTCTGCAGTAACAAAAGCCTTACCTTAAAAATGCTGGAAATTTTAGTACACGCTAAAACAAAGAAATAATTATATACCCTTTCCTATATGTACATTCTTACGACCCAATAACCCCAACTCAAAATGATGAGTCTCTTAATATCTCTATAACTAATAGTTAAAGTATTCAATTCCGTAACAATACTTAAAATACCTTTTTTTAACGTAGGGAAATGCTAATGCCTACCGCCTCGGGGTATGGCTGTAGATTATGTCGGACTTGTACCGACTAAACCCCACTCTTGCCGACTTAATGGCGGTCTCGGTAACTTTGTAGACTCTTTCGCAACCCCGTCAGCGGTTGTTCGTTTCTGAACCTTCAACGAGTTCGCCAATAGCCCCCTGACAACGCCAGGCTACGTGAATTATTCACGTCACCTCAAAAACTGAGCGAAAGACATATCCCGGTCTATCACCCAGGAATAATAGAATCTATCTATACTAATATATAAAGCTGAAGAGTTTGTTTGTTTGTTTGCTTGAACGCGCTAATCTCAGGATCTACTGGTTCGAATTGAAAAATTCTTTTTTATTGAATAGACCATTTATCGAGGAAGGCTTTAGGCTACATAACATCACGCTGCGACTAATAGGAGCGAAGAAATAATGGAAAAACAAATCAACGAGGACGAAGTCGCGAGCAACAGCTAGTACATAATAATAGAAAACAAGATACCTGCCCATAACATTAGTATATCCAATATTAGATTTTAAAAAATAAATGAAACTAAATTGTCGTTACCTTTTCCAAATGTTTTCCTTCTTCATATAACATTGTAAATAGGTTACTAACACAATTCGATTTTTAAAAAATATTAAAAAAAAACAATGCTAACTGGACGTCTTTTAAGCAAGGTAATTTGTGTTAAAATGTCAAATTTTTCGTATCGACTCACGCGCTGGTAAATATGAAATATAAAGTATATATTCGTGATTATTTAATACCATTGTCATTAATTATTATTACGATTAAAAATAGTTTTGTTAGGCAATGAGTTGGAAGATAATGCGTTTTTTGTGTTAGTTTTCTTTTTGCTCGTCTAAGTAATTATAAGACTAGACGTCTATTTCGGGCTTATGTACAAGGATATTGCAAAAATTATTAAACAAAAAGGGTAAATATTTATAGCCTACTAGCTTTTACTCGTGGCTTCGCTCGCATTAAATCAATTTTTTTTTTAATAATATGAAGAGGGGAGACGAGCTGGACGCACTCCTGATGGTAAGAGTAACTCCAGCCCATAGCCAATGCAATGCTACCCGAAACCTTGCTTATTATTATTACATATAAAGACTCATTAGCCCAGTAATTTCGCTGGACAGAGCGGAGCACAGTGACATTTCCACATCACTGTTCAGGTGGTAGAATGTATGGCACTGTGGGGGTACCCACCCAGTCGGTCTCCTGCGAAAGAGACCTACCCCGTTTATATAAAAATATAGGAAATAAAAAGTTACCTTTGTCCAAGAATAAGTGTACTAGATTACATGATGATTGTTCTAGTTGTTTTTGCGTGATAACGTAACAAACAGCCTTATTTTCACATTTATTATATTATAAAGGAAATAAGGGTTTTTTATGCCGTATCTTGAGACTATATCTGTTTTAAATTTTATAAGATTTCGTATCAGTAGTTTTAGAGCTTATAGAATCAAACAAACTATCAAATCTTTCTTTTTCATATCTATACTATATACTATTAATAAAGCTGAACAGTTTGTTTGTTTGTAGGAACGCGCTAATCTCAGGAACTCTTGGTTTTATTATTTTTTTATTAAAAAAAACTATTTATCGAAGAAGGCTTTAGGCTACATAACATCACTTGGAGCGAAGAAATAATGGAAAAATAAATCGACGGGGACGAAGTCGCGAGCAACGGCTAGTTGTAGTATATAAGTACAGACTACGATGATTTTTGAGATTTTTTGTGGATTAAAATTGGCAGAATAATTAATGCAAATTAGTCTATTAATTATATTATCAACGAGCTAGAGATAAAGAGCTAGATATGTTTTTATGAGAGCACCCGTAACCAACGGCGGAACCAGGGGGGGGTCAACGGGGTCATTAACACCAATACTAAGGTGGACCACTAATTAAACGATGATTTTATGTATATACTAGAAGTGCCCCGCGGTTTTACCCGCCTTGTTCCCGCTCCTAGAACAATACCGGGATGCAAAGTATCCTATGTGTTAATCCAGTCTATCACCTACTTACAAAATTTCAACTTAATCGGTCCAGCCGTTTTTGCGTGAAAGTATAACGAACATACATCCATACATACATTAACAGACTTTGTTATTATATAAAAAAAACTTGCTTTATGTATCTATTGTTATCAAAATTTTATTATATTATAGGTCGCAGATGATTTTCCACATTGGGCAATGCTGCAAAACATCATTTTAAGAGCTCTTGACTTGACGAAGTCTCGGGAGCGACTTAACGTAATTTTTTGCGATGGTGACGAACGAATCACCATCGTGGCGACATTGTCAAATAGACTTGGCAATTCTATTATAAGTAGCGTCACGAATCTTTAGCGCTGAACGAAACCTGCGCAGAAGTCAAAAATAAGGTATCGAGGGAACGCTGCGGCGCGCGGGGCGCGTGATCGTCGGGTGCGCGAGCGTTGATTGGTTGTCCCAGTCGTGTTGTCTTTCTCGCACCAATACGTCAATTACGAGCGCGGTTCTACCGATGCGCAGCTATTCTCGTCCAGCGCTAAACATAAATGACGCCACCTATAAATGATTACTACTATACCCTCCGACGCCAAAACAACGGGGTGTTATAAGTTTGGTAAATCTGTGTAAATGTCTGTCTGTAGCATCGTAGCACCCAAACGGATGATCCGATTTTTATAAGTTTTTTTTTGTTTGAAAGGTATTTTAGTCGAGAATGTTTTTAGCTATGTTTGGTGGAAATCGGTTCAGGTCTTCAAGTTCATCAGGTCGTTTGTTAGGTGTGATAGGAATGTTACACGCTTAGTTTGCTTGCTCCTTTTGGTTCGGGGTAAATTATAATTGCAGGCGCGGCTTGTAAGCATATTATTGAATCTATATTGTTTTATTTTTATTTATATTATGGCATTAGCTTTTTGCCAGTGTCAATGTAATAATAAGAGGCAACGTGGTCGAGATAAAAGTCGATATGAGTCAAGTAAAATCGTCATCAAGTCATCTTTAGTCGAGTCAGTCAGTCGTATCGTTCTGCCTTCGTAAAGTGATAGTGATCTTTACGAAGAACCTCGACGAATCTTGGAGCATTCGGAACGGCGCTACTATGCGCTCTCGAATGAATTCTTCATTTCCTGGACACTTATTAGCTAATTTACTGCATGAATCACTATCACAATCAAACATTAAATCACTTTATGCACCAAAAAACAAATATTCAATTGAGATTACAAATAGACGCTGCCAGATTCCCGCCAAAACTCCGAATTCTGATTTCTGAATTGTAGGATTTGTGTAGCACTTGACAGTTAAAAACATCTATATTGTTCTTATAATGATATAATTAAACTAGCTGGCCCATCGCGACGTTAAAAAATAAAATAAAAAATTTAGGGGTGGTGGGAGACTGATTAATATATTTTTTAGTTGATCTCCGCCCAGCCAAAAAAAAATTGTTTGAGGAGAGGTTAAAATTTTTTATGTTATTTTATGTTATAGTTTTACTTTACGTTAGTTTAACTTTGTGAATTACTATAAAATAAATTATGTTTCATTTCTTTCTTGACACTCCTTTTCAACTGTCTTTTTGGGGTCACTCAAGACCCCATGCGCCTTATTGGGTCATTTTTTTAATGCCGCTAGTTAAGGGTTAGCATTTAGGGAGATGAAAAATAGATGTCCTATTCTCAGACCTATCACCAAATGTATGCTTTTATATGTTTGTTCGCGTATAACGTACTTGTTTATGACCCGATTTTTCATGATTCTAATTTTGTTTATAAGAAGATATTTCACGGATAGTCTTATGGTAAGAATGTCAGGGCCTGATGATGGCAGACCAGAGAAATTGAAAGGAACTTTGAAAAAACTGCGTGCGTTTGTATGGTACAATTTTACTATAATTAAATAAATAAATAATTGTATTTAACTTCGACTATAACTCATTAGCTTTTTTTCATCAGTTTTTACATGATTTGTCGCAATGTTACCTTGAAGAAGTAGATTTTTTTTTTGAAATTAATTAAAATTTAATCAGGTTTGATAACAATACATATATAAATTATAAGTTTAAAAAAACTCGGTGTATAAATAGGGGAAATTCTCTGTAAATTTCATTTTACTTCCAATTTTTAATCAAAATGCTGATATTTTGGTTTTTAGTGCTCGCAACAGCGGAGGTTACATGTAAGTTTTTGTAATTATTATTATTCTTTTTTTCTTAGACGGGAATGCTGTTTGATAGAGTTTAGAAAAATCTTTTTTTTTATTGTACGAAGTGGTGAGACGAGCGGGACGCCCTCCCGATGGTAAGAGAAACGCCAGCCCATAACCAATGTAGTGCTACCCAGAACTTTGCTCCGGGCAGGGCCGCACTACATTGACGCTCCCCACTTTGAGTCATAAGATGTTAAGACTCATTAGCCCAGTAATCGCTTCTTACTCAACACGGCTATCAAATTAAATAATTGATTTGTAGAATAAGTTTTCACATTTCATCATGGCTACGGAAAATGGACGGACCTTCCATTCCTTTTCCATTTATCTACTCCTTATTAGACGGCAACATATTAGCGAGGCACTGAGCTTTGCATCTTCGCTTATTTAAGTCAATGTCAAGGTTGACAGGAATTAAAAATATATTTCTTTTCTAGTTCTTCTCTGCAGAAAATGCCTTTCGAGCCGTGGGTCAATTATTATTTTGTAGCACCATGACGATTTAGAAGTGTAGCCTAGCCTATACTTGAATTTAAAGATTATTTGACTTTTTTCTTCTTCTATTTTAGTGAAAGTCGATGTTTGGTTGTGGCAATCAGCAACACGTGCTTCCAATACCCTGTGGTGTTGGTAGCACGTGTTGCCAAACATTGATCACTCTATTTGACTTCGACTATGACTTCAAACAAAAGGCTTACGACTTGGGGTGCTTCAAGAAGAGAGCGTACACCTTTCTTAAAGGTCATCAACCCACTCCAGAGCTGTTACGCTCTGCGAGTGTTCATGGGCGGAGATGACCACTTTCCATCAGGTGGCTCGCCTGCTCGTTTGCTCCCTATGTTATAAAAAAAAACTTTGACTTCTAATTTGAATTTAAATGTATTGTTACTATTTTCTCAGGGACGAGTGAAGTTGAGCCTCGTTTTCTTAAGAGCCAGAAGGCCCCGGACGGAGCGTTCCCTTGGCAAGTTTCTATCCGGAATGGACGTGGAACACACATCTGTGGAGGAATTATTATCAATAACAAATGGATATTAACAGCGGGAGAATGCCTGTAATTATAGCTTTTATTCGTAGACTAGCGACCCGCTTCGCTTTACATACATATTATCAATCTATCTATTAAAAAAATTACCTGAAATTGGGTAGTTTAAAAGATCAAAGCATATATAGGGACAAACAGAAAAACGCTTTGTTTTATTCTATGTAACTAGCCCCGCCCCGTGGTTTTATCTACATTTATGTTTGTAGTGTACACATAATACTTGCTCTTGAATCACTCTATCTGCTTAAAAACCACAGGTTGAGTAGTTTAATAGATTTAACCGTACAAATGCACTGACAGAAGAAAGCTGCTATATATCGACGACCGCTTGGCGCAGTGGTAACAAAACTGCTTTCTGCGTGAGGGGTCGTGGGTTCGATTCCCACACCGGAAAAATATATTTGTATTTTTCTGGCGTCTAGGTGTTGCTATGTATTGTATGTATGTATTTACAAAAGAAAAGTATGTATATGTAATTTATTCTGTTATCTAGTTGCCATAACACAAGCTTCGGCTTAGCTTGGAACTAGATGGCGCTGTGTATAAATGCCCTGAAAATATTTATTTATTTATATAATACTTTGCAATGAAACGTTACGCGAAATTCATTTGTCTACGGTTTTGAAACTGGTATCCTTATCTTTCAGATACAGCCGTATTATCAAAAATTTTAAATTTGTAGTAGGAACAAATAAATTGAATTCAGGCGGACAAAAGTATGACTTGGAATCAGCTATACTTATCGAGAAGGATACACGGTACAACAATGTAGCGCTCATTAAAGTGACCAAAGAAATAGCCTTTAGTGACAAAGTGAAAGCAATTGAATTGGATGATAGTGAGGTTAAGGAAAATACAAAAGCGATCGCATCAGGTTGGGGATACTCTAAAGTAAGTAGACATGTAGCAGACTTAGCTTCGAACTGAAAAGGCTGTTAGTATCATCCATGATCCTGATACTTAATTCTTAAAAGTTATTTTATGTTTTAAATCTATAGCCTATTTTCCGACAAGCAATATGCGTGGAGATCGTACGCGTGTTTCTCGAAATCAAATCGTCTACGTGTTTCATATGATGAGAGAGGGAGATAAAAAGGCGAGGTTTAGGATAGAGGATCGTGGGTAGAGTAAATTGGGTTTCCAATAAAAAAAAATATATGCTAAGTAAATCTCGAACAAATATAAGCGCGATTCAAAACTAGGCGCGTCGCTAAAGTTCCTCGCACTAACCAAATAGTTCATTGAAATGTTACATGAGCTTTGCATTTCTTAGTGCTCGCAATTTTATTTTATAGACATGTGGAGGAGGTTAATAGAAGCTTAACTTGAAGTTTGTGGGGTCGCCACCCTTGCCATTCAGATCTCACTTCTTTTGTCGTTGAAGTCAACAACCAAGGCATTTATCATGATATTGAACTTGGCTCTCATTTCACATTTATGTTTTTTATTGGACATATTTGTAGGCAGGATAATTTGCTACAAATAACGTCTCAACAATTTTTTTGTAAGACGCATAGTTTCCGAGATATCGCGAAAAATGTGTTTTTCAAAATGGCGGCCGAATGGCAAGGCTGGCGACCCCACAAACTTCAAGTTAAGCTTCTTTTAAGTTACTCTACATGTGGGGCACTAAGAAATGCAATATTCGGTCCTAAAATTGTAACATTTCAATGGACTAAAAACGCTATCCCATCTGTTTCTGATAGTTCTCCAGTTTTCTTTACAGAAATTGAAACGAAGTCTAGTCAAATTCAGCCTGACAGTGTCCTGACAGCTCTCAAATCTTACAAAAATATTAATAAACTAGCTGTGCCCGCGACTTCACCCGCGTAGAAAAGTTAATTTGGGCAGCATTTTTGAAAATACCTAACCCGCGCCAACAAACGTTCAGCAAGTTCAACGTGATTCTTTAAATTGCCATAACTTTTTTATTTATCAACCGATTGACATGAATTAAACACCAAATGTTAAGTGAAGCTTACCACAATATATTATTGATCTAGATAGGATAAGCCGTTTCTGAGATTAGCGTGCACAAACAAACAGACAAACAGACAAAAATTCCAAAAATCATTGTTTTGGGTTCTATTGCGTTAATAAAGATCTCCTATAATATTTTTTCTCATATATCTTTCATGTACAGACAGCGACTCGTTACGTTTTTATTACATGTATAGATTTGTTTCAGAATGGACTCTCAAATGATTTACAAATGCTGAACATAACGGTTTCACCTCAAAAGGATTGCAAGAAGGCTATACAACAATTTACTCGGCGGAACTTTGAAGAAAATAAAACAATGTGTAGTTTTCATCAGAACAAGGAGGGGATATGCGCTGTAAGAAAATTAATTTTCCTCACATCTTAAATAGTATTAACATTTAAACTTGTAAGTTTTTTAAACTCGCCAATCTCGGGAATTAGTGACTTATTTTTCGAGGATAGATTTAGGGCAAATAATATCACGCTGTAACTAATATGAGCGGAGCATTGTGTCTGTATTTTTGTCTTTCTTTCACGGCAAAACGGCTGCACCGATGTAGTTGAAAATTTGGTATGTAGATAGATGATATCCTGGATTAAAACATAGGATACTTTTTATCCCGTAATTACCCCGGGAACGGGAATTACGCGGGTAAAACCGTGGAGAGCGGCTAGTTTCTTTTAAAATGACCAAAAATAATGCAACTACACATTTCTATCTTCTAAGATGAATTTACAATAAAAAATAAGTAATTTAATTTAAGCAGATATTATAATAATTCAACCGAATACATCATATATATGTCGCAGGCGGATTGTATCATCCGCTGTATTACATTACGGCTCGCCGTTTTACAAAACAGGGCCGTTTTGTTCAACGCTTAGCCGTATTGTCTTGCGTAGTTTTTATATCATTATAAATTCTTATTATTTTTTTATCATTGTAATGGTTTTT
>DWAJ01005893.1:0-11001 GCA_018238005.1 Eurema mandarina | reverse complement strand
GTTGCTTGGAAGAGATCGCTGCCAAGCGATAAAGCCGCCATTTGTATGTATATTTCTTCTTTTCATGTATCTTATGTGTTGTATTTCTTTTAATGTGTATACAATAAAGTGTAAATAAATAAATAAATAAAGTCTACAGACAACATTGTTTTCAAGTCCTTATGCTAAATATATAATATTCTTGATGACAAAATAAATGTAGCTTATCGAAACTTATCGAAGAAACATGCTCTGTAATATCTTAAAAGTGCCAAAACCTAGATCAACGATGAAGGCTATCAGTAAATCCCCTCAATAAAGAGCTCAATTTCACAAACTAGACAAAGATATCTTGCCTGTTGCCAAAAAGCGCTGCTAATAGCTATATTTATATTTGATCTCAGCTGCCGACTCGTGTCCTTTGAAAAAAGTATTAGAAAATACTTTTGTTGGGGTAATACTAATGTGGATAAGCGAGCGAGTTATTTAGGTAATTTATTTTATTTATTATTGTGTTAAGTGTGGTTTTACTGAGGGTCGTAATCATCAATGAAGGTCTTTAGTCTTTAGATCTTTTTTAGGCATTTCCATCTTTAATGTTATGGATACGTCCACGTCGGTTTAATTAAAGTCCTGTTTGATAAAAAACAACTTCTTAGTAATAAACTGTCTGTACGAATTATTTTATAAAGGGAGATAATAATTACGCGCTCAGTGGTTTTTCTCATATACACGAGTATACATAACAAGATAGTTTGTTTATTGTTTTATAAGCCGACCCACATTTCCGTCAGTGTCTTCAAATAATGTATTTTATTTTATTTATACCATAAAAATTATAAAGCATACGATTCGGCATAAATCTATACTAATATTATAAAGAAGTAAAGTTTGTGTGTTTGTTAAATTATAAGGGGTTATCTCGGGATCTACTGAACCGATTTTCAAAATTATTTTCTAAAAGAAAGCCACATACATTATTGCTGAGTGTCATAGGCTATATAAAAAACCGAAAAGGGTAATTAACATTATGCCCAACAAATTGGGCACGCACGGGTCAGCTAGTAATTATTTAAATCGCTAATCGCTAGCTCATACACTATGTCCCATACTCCTTCACTCTTTTTCAAGAGACATCGCGTTTTTCCTCGTAACAAGACAAAGTGTTCCCACTGTCGCCGGCTCTGGGCTTGGCTGATAGTGTTTTGTGTTCTAAGGCTTTACGGGCTAAGCCCTGTATCGATTGTACGTGGAAGATAGATCGAGCTGTGTAGAGGTGTTAGTGTGTCGTTACCTTTACCTTAATGAGGATTTATCTTTTATTCCGGTTGTGGTAGAGATAAAACAATGGGTAATTATTTTGGTAATCTATGTAGCTGTGTTAGTTACAGTGTAGTACTTATATCATAAAATCGATTACATAAAGAGGGAAGGGAAGGAAGTCATAATAAAATGTATATGGTAGAGAGTTATGAGGAATACAAAGGGGAATATAAAAATAAATATAAAATAAAATAAATTTATTTAAAAACGTTACAACATTTACATTTGCACAGTTTCCACAGAAGGTTTTCCTGTGTTGTGGAAGACTGGTAGAATGATATTATAGTTGAAAGACATGTTATACACCTGCAAATCAACCGAAAAAGATAAAACGGTAAAAAGAGATAAAGGTTAAAACGGACAAGAAAAAAAAGCCTAAAAGTAAAACCTAAAGGTAAGATGTCCTAATCAGGATGTTTGTCGATGTTCGACGCATGTACGTCTTTAAAATTTTGCGCTTATAACATCTATTATTTCTATTTAAAATAATATCATTGATGGTACCTAATAGCTTTTCATGCACTAAAAATTATTAAAAACGTATGCGAATGATACTATACGACGCAACTAGTAATGAATAACTGTCTAATATTTTACGTTAGCGATTTTCAAAACCCTCCATTAAATCCAATCTAAATATGTCTGAGCGTTCTAGAAATTTCGATTTATTACACATTCGCTCCTTCACGTTTCGCGTGATAATTAAATTTTAATTGCAATTAAATCTTTGTTAAAATGAAGGTAAAACAAAACCTTTGAGTTAGGTATTTGGTATAAGTTACTGTAGAAATAAAAGGTACGAGAAACATACAGACAGGATTGTGACACAAATTTTACATTAATTAGAGTTTTGTCTTAGTTATTAGTGATTAAGTTGTGATGTCGTAATAATGTTATTAAAATAATGAAACTGAAGACAAAAATCGACATTTTTATTTGTGCGCGGTAATAATCTAACTAGAATTCTTACTAAATTGAAATATGTTTTCCACCTAACTTACATATAATATAATTATATTATTTTTAAATTCCTTTTGTCAGATAATATCTCTTCTCTGGTAGAAGTAAAGAAAAAAATCCTTATTGCCTTCTCATTCGAGAATCTAGCTAAAGCATGCCCTATATAAAAAAATAGAAGGAATATCCTTTTATAGAAAACTGATACAAACTCAACGCAAATAAAAATAGATTACATTTTGCATTTTACAATAGCCATTTTAGTATTCGTAAAAGATACGCCATATTTGAACGGTTTCGCAAAACTAACTCGCGAACTAAACAAAAACAGAATATATTATAAAATTGAGGGTAGAATTTTCTAGATTCCTATGCATCGTATTTTTTGAGGGTAGATCGTGAAAATTCGCGTCCATTTCTACCATTTGACAAAACATTGTTTTATTTTATTTTTGTTTTTGAAAACTTAAATTATATCAATCATTCTTTATACATTAGCATTAAGTCAAGTTAGTTAAGGTACAGTTAACTACAAAATGATATGATTAAGACGCCATTACTTGGCGTTGGTTTTCTGTATGAGGGTGGTACCACCATGGCCTAATTTAGGGAATTCAGATATGTTTAATTTTCAATGTGTTCCTTTAGTCACACTTTAATCATCGTCACTACAAAGGATTAAGAACAAAATTGCATGAAGTTATACTCAAAGTTTAAGTCAAACGTATTTTTATTCAACTAGGCTACATATAATTAACACTTTTGAATGTCATGGTTTTTCCTTTTCCGGAGTAACGTATTCCTTCTTCTGTTATCATATTATGTGCGTGTATTATTTAATTGTTAAGTATCTTGTATATTGTTTTATGTATGTACTCTGGAATAAATGTTTCTTTCTTTCTTTCAAAACATTTGACACCGGTTCGGAAGGCAGTTTTTACAGAGAAGAACCGGCAAGAATCTAATAGTTATAAGTAAATGTAATCTTCATTGTATTGTTACAATTAAGCCATCGTTACTCCAAAGGGTTAAGAACAAAATTGTTTAAACTTCCAAGTAAATTCAAAGGAAAGTGTTAATGTATCCAAAAATAAAGTTTTCGTCTTTATAATGATCTACAGAACCCACTGTTTCCGCTCGCAGACCAAACTTTGCTTTCTCGCGAAGTGCCAACTTTATGAAGTGGACGAAAATACTACATTTTGCGAACGCTTGTTAAAAATTTCCTGGACATTTATATAAAGTTTGCAACTCTCCAAGAATTCTAGTTTTTTATTTCGTTTCTTGGGTTCCGTGGCTTTCAAAACCTAGCCGTTATGAAATCCTTTAAACCTATCCGTCCTGTTGTTTGTTTCAAATCTGTGCAAGGCTTAGGAATTAAAATTAGTCATGTTATTTTATTAATCTTCTGATTAAGGACAAAAAAAGAAATGAATAGGTGTACTATTCATGCCGCTAAAAACTTGAGTAGGTATTTTGTTATTTTTAAGGCCATCAAAATTAACACACTTCACCTGCCGAAATCCCAAAATCATTCATGCATGACTAATTAAAGTAAATGAAAAGCGAATTTAGATATGCTTATTAGTACTATAATATGCGGAACTATCAGTGTGCAAGTCAGACTCGCACTTGGTCTGGTTTTTTCAACCACTTTGCGAAACTCCTTTGTAATGAGTTAAGAGAAATTGGCAGCTTCTTTGTAAATAAAGTGTAATAAATCCTTTGAGAAAATCGCTATATATAAGTTTTATAGAACGTGAACCGACCAATTAAGTCAAACTGTTGTAGTGAGCGTGAATGCGCGGGGTTCTGAATCGCGCTTATGATATTTTTTCGAGACTGTATATATACCTTATTATCCACATTGCACTACAGGGATTTTTCACCCTGATAAAGAAAGAGAGAAAGGGCAAGGAACAGAAAATGATGAAGGAGAATGACTAGGAGTAAGAGAATAACTAAACACACGAAACGCAACGACATCTCTGACGAGACGATATTAACGTCAGTTTACTCTGAAAAGTCAGGTCATCTAAAAACCTGTATATATCTACACAACTACTAATCAAATTAAGATAAAAATTTGAAACCTTTTTTTCCATATTTCTACAAAAAATAAAGATAATATGTATACTGAATACTTATAAAAAAATATCTCTATAAGCCAATAGGCACCCTAAACAGGTTAAAGTCAGCTATTAAAATCACAAAAGCCACGCAAACTCTTCAAAACACATCTGTAAGCGAAATCGACACTGCGGCACAGACGCCGACATCAAATAAATTACACTTTATAAAAGATATCTCGCGGATACAACGCTTATCGATCTATTGGAATCACTTCGTCCTTTTCACTTAGAAAACGAGTTTCAATAATGTATTTGATAATTTCCGTTCAGACGCAAAAAAAGGTTGAAAAACCGAAAGTTCGCTATCGCGAAAGCGTTCGATATTTTTATAAGCAGACGCTTGGAGCACTCGTAAATAGAAGCTTTATGTCACTATAAAACCCGCCCATAACGGACAGACGTGTTTTTATGTGAATGAAGCTCTTCCATATTGACATTTTAAAATAGCCGGACTAGATGTGGCTATTTGAAGGTCTCCTTTATTTATCTGCGTTATCGTCGACCTACTTAGACTAGCTTTTTATACACGGCTTTAATAAAACCATTTTATATCGAGTTCAAGTACACGGTAATTAAATATGCCTACCTTCCTTTAATTAGTGTTTTATATCCTTTAATCTCATTTTTACATAGAAAATGACATAGGTATTTTCTAGCTTTTTGGAGACAACATTGCGAGCGTGTTTATAAGAAGATTTATTTTCAGCTAAGACTCAACTTAAAAAAACTAAGTCTTTCGAAAAATATATACGCTTAAAATTTCCATGTTGAAAAATTCTTGGAATTGAGAAGATAGTAAAAAATTAGTGATTATTTATAAAATCATAATACCGTAATTATTTATAAATTATTTTATATTATAGATCATTACGGTTTTAAAATATCGTTTGACGTACAGAATAGTCCCCGGTCTCGTGAAACCCATTCCGTTTATCGCTTCAAATGATCAGTCGTGTTTTTGTTCGATACCGATTTTGGGATTTGCGCACATCAAAAGGTTGTGTTAATATTTGATACAGCCCATTGGCCACAAGTCCTTATCCTTTAATATAATAGGTATTCAAATTACTGTTAACTTTTTTTTATTATAACACGTTTTGTTATTTTTTTAATCGTGCAAAACACCGTACATAGCATAACAATTACTAGGTATATTCCTATAAATATATATCTGTTATTTCTTTTTGAATAGAACAAGTATCATAGTTTCTTCTTGTTTCTTCTTTGTAGTAACTGCTTTACAATAGACAGAACAAAAATGTATGTTACGTCAATTTAAAAGTACCTACTACATGTAGCCTAGTTGAATAAAGATATATTTGAGTTTGATTTGTGTGCATATGTGTGTGTGTGTGTGTGTGTTTGTGTGTGTGTACGTGTATCCTCTGACTATACTAATGTGTGACTTATTTATAGATAGTAATTACACCTACACTGTAAAATAATAATAAAATTTTACTTATAATAAAGCCCCGCTTCAGTAATTAAAATCCAACAATGTTCTGTATTTTTTATTTTATGAGATCGTTACATTTTAATTAAATTGTAATAATTGATTTCTGCAAAGAAATACATTTTGTTAAAAACTGTAAAGAGAATTTAATATTTTGATTTCATTAAAACACGTTCGTATATTATGTATAATACTAACTGTGTCCCGCGGTTTTACCCGAGTAGTTTCTGTTCACGGGGCAATACTGGGATATAAAGTATAATATGTGTAATTAGGGTGTTTACTATAATTATACTAAATTTCAACAAAATCGGTTCATCTGTTTTGAAGCGTGAAAGAATAACAAACATACATACATTCTCACAAATTTTGGCATTTATAATATTAGTAGGAAAGATTGCCTACTTCGTATACTGAAGAATGTAGGATTTTTTTATGTGCTAATCTATATCTATATACTTACTAATATATAAAGCTGAAGAGTTTGTTTGTTTGTTTGTTTGAACGCGCTAATCTCAGGAACTACTGGTTCGAATTGAAAAATTCTTTTTTTATTGAATAAAAAATTTATTGAGGAAGGCTTTAGGCTAAATAACATCACGCTGCAACTAATAGGAGCGAAGATATAATGGAAAATGTGGAAAAAACGGGGAAAATTATTCACCTTTGAGGGTTTCCTTTGCGTGCGCTCCGTACGGTTCAAGATACCAAAAAATATGAATGAAAGAATTATTCCTCTTTAAATGATCTAAAAAAAAGTTGGCGACAGTATACTCGTATGTCTATCTTCTAAGATTGACTCACTATAACATAATAATAGAAATAGATCCGACGGGGACGAAGTCGCGAGCAACAGCTAGTTAAAATATAAAAGACTAGTACTATTTTAATATTTTGTAAAGAATAATTTATACAAATTTGTCAAGATCTACTGAACTGATTTTGATAATACTTCAATCAAGAGAGTGTTGAGTGTGAGTTATCCCTACCTACAATTGTTTGAGTGAGATGTGAGTTACCGATTCACTTGACTTACCGTATAAAGTAATGTTTCAACACAACTAAAGCTATACTAGATGGAGCATTAACAAATAATATAATTATGTCGCCACCGCTGTCAAAATTAGTAAACAACACGTGCCTAGCGCGTGACGTCACCAGTCTTTCAGCTCGAAATATCGGTTTTTCGATATTACTGGTATAAAAGGCATGGCTATGCACCCGTTGTTCTAACGGTTGTGTTATATCCTAAATTAAGCGACTTAGCCATGGTTGTGGTATCTCTAAATAAATCACTATATCGGCCCCTCTGGTCTTACATATACATATTATAATGGCAGTTATGTCTGTGAATCCGTTCGATAGATAACACATAAATTACATAGTACGTTACTACTGTTGTCTTAACAAACAAGTAAAGGTTAAATTGAAGTATATTCTAGTACTATATGTCTTCTATCGGCGCAGCGATGCAAAGCAAGCTGCAAGTAATTTATCGCATCTCAAAGCCCAGCTCCCGGACTCCGATCCTTATTTATATGGCAATGTTATTGCAAGATTAATGTTCCACCGGCCAGCGTCTTAGGATTTTGGATAGGTATCTGTAAATAGCCTACGTAATGTACTCTATTTCCGAGAAAGTCTACGAAGGTGGCCGTGATTCTTACTTTGAACACAGTGTGGTGTTGCTCAGTAGAAGTCTAACGTCCTATGAGGATTACCTTATTATAAAAAAGGTTATATAAAAGACTTTACATACAGTTGAGATTTAGAGGCCCTTTATTTTCTAGGCCCCAAATTTTTCAATTAAACGGTCTTAGGTTCTCCTATTTCTTATTAATAATAATAACTCTCGATTCTACATCTTGTATTTTTTATGCGTTATTGGGAAATTAATATAAATAATCCAATAGATTAGCTTAGACTTGAAGAACTGAAATAAAGGTAGTCCTTTATAGTTAATATGGACAATTTTATACTGCTTACGAAATTATAGGAATACCATGCTGAATAATGGCTCTTTAGCACGCGAAAGCAGACAATTTATGCTAACTTATGTATCAAGCGTGATCTATTTGTATTGATCCTGGTTATTATTATGGTCTCAACTGAACTGAATTGATTGTGTACCGCAGTAATAACGCAAAACTTTTTATTATGTGTTGACGGGCATCTGAGCAGGAGTCTGAGAGTACGTCTGATGGTAACCAACAAGATGGACTCGATGAACAGTCTTTAGGCTTTGCAAAAAGGAGAAAATTTAAAGATCAAAGGGAATAAAGGATGGAATAAAAAACAGCAGAAATTAATTGGTCTTCTAGAAAATGGTCCTCCGGTTAACTTACTGAATGAAACGCAATGACATCTCAGATAAGTTGCTACTAGATGCCGGATTTCCGTGGGAAGTAGTTTTCGGATCAATACAGTTGGATACTCACAAATAGGAGATCAAAAGAATATCTCATCAGAAACAGTTACCTTAAATGAATTAAAACTGGCATTGCAGAGTACTAATAGAAAAGCAGTCAGAATTATTCATAATATAATGCTTAGCTGATGTTTGAAGCTCGCCGCTACAAATGCGCACTAATCGGCTTAGTTCGATGTAATTTCCCGATCGCAGTCCGCGCCTAATGCACACTGATGGACTCTAAAGCTTGTTTGTTGAACCCACTAACTACCGAGTTACAATCAGACGTGGATCAAGAATCAGTCGGATAGCATTTGGAATGCAACCTATTTTACGGTTTTGAATTTAAAATTAAAAAATATTTTTTTTAATTATTTTCAAAAAGCAGGAATAGCCAAAAGAAGGTTTAAAATTAGTTACCTATAGCAAAAATAAAGAAAGTTATTTAACCTACTTTTTCAACCAAGCCTTACTGTCAGACAAGTTTAAATAGATAAAGATAAGCTAATATCTTAATACATAAATGATTTATGTTTGTCTTCTTGTAAGAGCTGCTAATAAAATTGGCGTTATTCTTAATATTTTGTATGCAAAAATTGAATGGCAATCTTAAAGAATATAACTCAATGAATCGATACTACTTAAAGCACCTGAAAAGACCAAATATTCAAGAAGCAATAAACAGCGATGCTTATTGAAATCGTGATGACCCTGATATCATTGATATAACCGAAACTTGGGAATCGAGGACGCTTACAGGAGATTATCCTAAAACTCGCTGTAAGTCTAGATTAACTCATTTAAATTTGAACGTATAGCTGAACTTAGCCGCTAAGTCGCCAGTTCGAGACATTGCAAATTTGTAGCATTATTGTGGTTTTGGCTAAAGATCTTCTAGTTATTATCAAAGATGTATACAATGAGGTCATCGTCGATTTCAATGTTTCCGAAATACTCACGGTTTTTTTTTTCTTCTTCTGTAGAATAAAAATGGTCTTCTGTTTTTACCCATATATAAGAATAAGATGCAGACAGGTTATCTTTACGCGTGTAATGGCAGATAACATTTCGTAGTTCGTAGCATTTCGTAGCACCATCTAGTGCTTAGTAGCACTGCTACGAAATCATGACTATTTATGTTTAAAGTTTTGATGATTATAGTCTTATCTTAGAATCAGTCATACTTCAAGTATGACTGATTCTGAGTATAAAAAAATATTAGGCAGATACAGAGATTTTGTCTAAAAATTACGCTCGAAACGGAGGCTACAATTTATATTGGTAAAATATTTACTTTAAATTGCCTCGACCTAGATAGCTATCAAATCTTTTTATTAAACATTTGATAGATATTTTAAGTTGTAAACTCATTCATACAAACTATTAGTTAAACACCAACATTAATGAAAATTAATTCTGGTCAGTGCCGGCATCTGTTGCTGTTTTAGAGGCAATGTGTGAAATAACCGGCTGTACGGTGCGTTTTACAAATGTTACTTGAATATTTTATGTCGGCTTGTTAGCAGAGTCGGACTTTACTCATTATAGGCCCGACGAGTTCTAATGAAAATAAGGAAATACTCAATGGAAAGATAAGCATTTTTATAGAGTACTTCCTTGTTTTTTAAATATGTATTTATGTACATTTCATCAGTGTCAATTTTTATGAATGATGTTAATAGATATGAGTCAAATTATAAGGAAGTTCAGTAGAAAACCGACATAGTCTATGTCGGTCTATCCTTTCGTCGAGTCTATCCAATAAATTTTCTTGGATTTTCTTCCACATAATTAAAAGAAGGCATTAGGTCTCAAGCTTACTCAAAATAAAATAATTTAAAATGCAAAATTTAATCAGACCTAAAATCTAAAAGACGTAAGGTAATTTTTTTTTCAACATTGTAATTATTAAATAAAAGAATAATAAAAGAATTTATTCAGTCATATCTTGTTTGTATACAATATGTACGGCATTTACAAATAAGCTACTAGTTTAAAAGATTTATAAGGAGGAATCATTGATGGAAATCAATAGTTCGTTAGAGGCCCCACACGACTAGAGGCCCCGATTTTCGTCGTTTCCCGAAGTCCGGACCGCTTGTTACCACGTTAATAGTATTAGTAGGCTTTGGTTAAATATTTTAGTTTACGTTAATATGTAACATTGTTTTGTTATTAAAGAAAATATTTACCGAAACTATAGTGTTTGTATAAATGAAAAATTATGTTCAATCATTTACCTTAATAAACCTTCTAAGACAAATGAAACCTTAGTATGTAACTATAAATTTACACCAATGCTATCGTCCTTTGACAACCAAAGACAACATCAGAAGAACAACGAACTGATCTTAAAGGTACAAAGTAGAAAACCTAAACCTAACCTTAATAATTATCCGAAGCGTGATTCAGCACTCTTATAAATTTAATGTTCAACTATAGAGATAACTAGCGGCCCGTCCCGGCTTCGCACGGGTAAACATATTACTAAATATAGCCTATGTTGCTCAGTGATAATGTAGCTTACTAATGAAAAAAGAATTAATGAAATCGGTCCGGTACTTTTTGAGTTTATTCGTTACATACAATAATACAAATTTTTTCTCTGTATAATCTTAATAGGTAGGTATATATAAATCTCGTGTCACAATGTTTGTCCTCAATGGACTCCTAAACCACTTAACCGATTATAATAACATTCGCACACCATGTGCAGCTTGATCCAACTTAAAAGATAGGGTAGCTTA
>DWAJ01005892.1:0-11002 GCA_018238005.1 Eurema mandarina | reverse complement strand
ATGAGCGGCACGTTCGATCTCCGCTGTATTTTTTGTACGGTGGCCTCACATGGAAAAATAAACCGACATTTTGGATTAGCGATGCGATGCGAGGGTCGCTAGATCCGGGCGGCGAGTACATTTATTTATTCTGTTTGTATTGTTGTAGGGTGAGATATAGCCAGATAAATATAGCCAGCTTGCGTTGACGCGTCGCCGCTGATAGCGGAGCGGTGTCTTTGATATGATCATGTAAATTTATCACTGCTTAAACTGGTTTAGCACTTAAAACGCCGCGGTTGACGACTATTTTTATGAAGCACACTTAGTTTGCGTTAAAACTAAATAATGTTATTGCTGTTTTAAGCGAACTACGTCATATCTTTACGCACTATCGTATCTTCAGTTCTGAGAAGTATAAATGTCGGACTTCTACCGACCAAAACCCCACTGTTTACTACTATCCTACTAATATTATAAATGTGATTTTGTGAGAATGTACCTATGTATGGATATATGTTTGTCATTCTTTTACGCAAAAACAGCTAGACCCAGTTACTTGAAATTTGGTAAGATAGTTGATATCGTTGATTAACACATAACTTCGCTAGAAAAGCCGCGGGGAACGGCTAGCAACCTAAATTATTTATTATCATTGAGCCGACGAGTGCTATAAATATATTTTCCTTTTGTATTTTGGAACGTTATTCCGTTTCGCGCTTTGTGAATTGGATGGGGATATTTATTTATTTGGTAAAGATAGAATCCTCGCAAAATTGTGGAATCTGTAGTATTAAAAAAGTTGAAAAGGGTGAGTGTTGCTACACTCTGAAAGAAACTAAACGTTTCTAACCTTTAAAAATCGGCGTTTGTTTTCCCTTGTCTACCTTTTTCATACGGTGGAAACTTTTACATTGTATCTGGTATCACTAAAGTCGTTCTCGGCATTGTTTAATCTTATATATGGATTATAGATATCTATACTAATATTAGTACCTATATATATAAAGCTGAAGAGTTTGTTTGTTTGTTTGAACGCGCTAATCTCAGGAACTCCTGTTTCCAATTAAAAAAATATTTTTTTATTGGAAAGACCATTTATCGAGGAAGGCTTAAGGCTCCTATATAACATCACGCTGCGACTAATGGGAGCGAAGAAATAATGGAAAAAGAAATCGACGGGGACGAAGTCGCGAGAAACGGCTAGACTTATACCTATGTAGATTAAGGTATAGGTACACTTGATGCGATATTCCAAAGAAATCAGCCTCTACAAGCCGTATCGGTATGCACCTACTAATACCTACTTATTATAAATTCGAAAATTTGTAAGAATGTATTGATTGATGAATCTTTGTAATTCTTTCACGCAAAAACGGTTTGACAGATTTTGTTGAAATTTGGTATATAAATAGGTGAAACTCTAGAATTACATATAGGGAACTTCATATCCCGGTATTGGGAACGACGTGTAAAACCGGGGCACAGCTAGTATATAACATGTATAGACTATTATGAATATCCGTATTTCGTCACTTTTATATACCAGTACCACGTATGAATTGTAGATACTGTAGCGCTTAACGAAACGTTTCAACCCTCGTTATAAAACAACCCTCCACAGATTTATTTAGCGATAAACTAATATTTCGAATGCCTAATATCATTTCTAGCCGTTAAAGATTGGCGTTTTGTTTTCACTTCACAATACGTTTTTCATAAAGTCGGGAATTCCTTATTGTACTACAAGACCTTAAAGATAGGACAATAGATTGTGAAACCTTTTTGTTTGTATGTTTTGGCTACTAGATACATAACCTGTAGCTAATTATGTCTTTATTGGTAAAATCAATGCAAAAAAAGGCTTTTATATATGTACCTAGTTTTAAAAAGTGGTAATTTAAAAATATTTCGTCGTAACAAAAGTGACCACGACCGCTCTGCCAAAAGCGAATACTCAGAAATGAATAGTTATCTATTATGCATGTATTATACATATAAACCTTCCTTAAGAATCACTCTATCTATTAAAAAAACTGAAGCAAAATCCGTTTCCTAGTTTAAAAGGTCTAAGCATACATAGGGACAGACAGACAGGGATAGCGACTTTGTTTTATACTATGTATAATATAATAATAACGATGATGATAATACGGAAAACAATTAGTTCGTTGACAATATAAATAGCTCGTGGCCTTTTTAAAGAAATAGTTTAATGCATTATATTTTTTTTAGTCACTAGTACCTAGTATTATATTATATGTTTCATCGTCCTGTTTAAGATATTATTTTGAAAACGGGATTTAGTTTGATAATCCGAGTATACAATTTAATTTATTAGGTAAGTTATTACGTCCTTATTTTTTTTTATACTATGAAGAGGGGAGACGAGCTGGACGCACTCCTGATGGTGAGTGTAACGCCAGCCCATAGTCAATGCAGTGCTGCCCGGAATTTTGCTATAAAGCCCAACTCCGGGCAGGGGTGCACTACACCGACGCTCCCCACTTTGAGTCGTCAGATGTTAAGACTCATTAGCCCAGTAATTTCGCTGCCTACAGTGCCCTTTAGACCGGAGCACAGTGACATTTTCACGTCACTGTTCAGGCGGTAGAATGTCTGGCACTGTGGGGGTACCCACCCAGTCGGTCTCCTGCGAAAGAGACCTACTCCCGGTAAAAAAACGTCCTTATTTGGCAACCTATTGAACCATATAGACTTGATGATGTTTATTTTGTAGGTATTATTTGAGAAAGCTACACTCTAAAATAATTCTACTTCCGTTGCGAATGGATTTGTTTATGTGTATGAAGATGAATAATTCTTTAAGTTTTCTTAGATCTTGGGATGACAGCTAAAAGGTCCCGTCTAATAACAGAAGCTATAAGCAGAGTATTTTCCGTAAAAAGGGACAATCACAACAAGTTGGACCAAGTTGGCTTACAGATTGTTTCAGCATTGGTCCAACATCGACTTGTTCCCTAATAAATCAATTCTGGATATAGGAATCAATTCTGTATTTCACTTCAAATGGGCTGTCTGTCCTGTAGGGAGATCAGACTCACCGGAGCATATCCTCATGTTAAGCGAGGCATAGTAGTGAACGATCGTGAAGGGGTGTTTCTGCAGTATTTTTCAAATAAATAGAGTTATTAATGTTAATAACTAGCGTAAGATTTAAAGAAGGATGTTTTGATGCGTGTTGGTCTAGAACTACGGGTCGTATTTGAGACAGTTTTGTACAGTTTAAAGTTTCTATAAGACTCTGGAACATTTGAAACGAAAACAACAATAGGTTAATATATACTTATCTATTTAGGGCATCTATTTAGGGTACCTAACAATTCTCTAAAAGTGTGTCAATCCTGGCATAGAGCAGTCTAAAGTTCCGTAGTGATCCGTTATCAATTTTGATATTTTTGTAACTTTTCCAAAGCAGCTATAAGTGCGCAAAACTAAAGTCCAATTCGGAATTATATTAAAATATCATAAGCAAGTCACCTGCTTATCTACTTCTCTATAAGAATAAATAGGCTCGCTTCTCGAACCGTCTAATTTCCTAACGTTTTTGCTGACGTTAATAAGCCTACCTTCGCTCGTACCGGCCACGATCTTATCTGCCCCGAGTCCCGACCCTACCAGCTCTTGCGAGAATTAATGACTCGGAAAAATCTTAACGACTAGTGCTGGCCGATGCAAGTTTAAGAATTGGGTGATATATAAATATTTTGGCGCTTCTACGACTTACTACCCGTATATTAACCTTAATTGAGTGATAGGTAGATATACGAATATTTTGGCGTTACCTTTTCCTCCTCTAGTTTTTCTCTTATACTGTTAAATAATTATTTAGTAGATCAATTGTAGGTACTTAGATAGTACTTAGTTAGTTAGGATACCCATGGTCCTCGGGGAAGGGCCACGGGTTATGTCGGACTTCTACCGACCAAAACCCCACTGTTTGTAATCGCTCTGCCGCAGTGAGTGGGGATCACGGGCACACTTTAGTAGGTACCTACTTACCTATTGTTTAAAGTAATTTATACCTCACTAGCGACCCGTTCCGGCTTCGCTCGCATGTCATCTTTTACGTTTGATCAAACTGCAAACGGTGCGCAAATTTAGTTTAAAATCGGTTCAGTTGTCTAGAACTAATCGCGGACAAACAACGTGACACGTAATTTGTTTATATTATGATAAGACTAAGTATCTGTACCAAATTCGCGACTATTTAAGTTCTTTCCTGCTACCGACTTCAAAATTATGAAAAGATTCATTTTAGTTAAAAATAAATTAATACTATGCATTGATAGTATAATATCTTTAAAAAGTACCTACCTACGTAACCTTCACGCACAATATTGCCCTGCAACATACCTAGTAAATATAATTTGAGCGATTCATGGCGGAATACTGAAATTCTATTGAAATTCAAGTACCTACAACTCAAATCGTTTGGATTTGACAGTTGGCCATACAGATCTGTCAAAATTACTAACTAGAGTTGAGGCGTGCTTAAATTTCATTTACGTATGAGTATTTCGCCGTGAGACACTAAAAGGAGATATGAATAAACGTAGTTAGTTAGGTCAGGTTCGGTAGTTAGGTCAAAACCAAATAGGATATCAATAAAGAACATAGAATGGCGTTGCCAATATAATTAACTCTTGTGCTTGTTCTACATATAATAATACTAGCGACCCGCCCTGCTTGGCTCGCATATATTATAATGTAAGCTTTTAAGTTGGATCAAACTGGACATGGTGTGCAAATTTAACTAAAAATCGGTTCAGTAGTTAAGGAGTCAATCGCGGACAAACAACACGTAATTTATACATTATACTAGCTGTTGCCCGCGACTCCGTCCGCGTGGACTTTCATATAAACTTTGACCCCCCTTCACCCCTTATAACCCTTTTTTCCAGTTAAAAAGTAGCCTATGTTACTGTCCATCTTTTCAACTAACTGTATACCAAAAATCAGGTCGATTGATTGCTTAGCTACGGCGTGAAGGAAGAGCAAACAATCACACTTTCACATTTATAATATTAGTATGAATTATGATTGTATTCACTTCAAACTTTGTTTTGTCGTTGCTGCAAGAACTATAGTCATAGGATTGACCCAACATTGTTGTACCTAAATGGTGTCTTAAGATTAGGAATGTTCGTTAGAAAACGTGCCTTAATTAATTGACTTGATAGGTGACTGATATGCTTTTATAATTACGTCTGGTATTTGCGCATTAGGTAGATATTCATAATTTATTGAAATTGCTGAGTTGGTTATGATCTACTGTAGGTATCGTTTTATTTATAGGTACATATGAAACTTTATAGGAAGGTTTTACTAAGTACCTAGGACCTACATTTTTTATACGAGGTCTTTATTTTTTTATTTGTTATAAACAAAAAGTAATGAGTTACGAATTACGATACATAATAATCGATACTTTAACAACACCTCAAAAGGCTTCAACAACGAAAGTAATAAAATCACAAATCATAAAAGTCAATAACGCATCATAAAAAACAAAGAGAATAAAACAATGCCCCAATAATCTGTCATTATCTGGCAACAAATCATAAATAATGGCACCGCCTTCGCGCCGAAAAAAAAAGCAAATTATTTATGGTGCCTTGTAAAGCGATTAGCGAAGCATCTATCTCTATGTGCGTTTCGGGTGACAAAAAATACGGTTTACAATTTAAATACCTACCTAAAACCCGGTTTGAATGTCGAAGGGAAAGGCTGGCAACAATAAACTGAAAAGCACCCTGACGGTGTAACGGCCTCGCTTACAAATTGAAAGCGGACAGCGCTTTACCGGGTTATAAGGGAAAATTTTAAAGCGCTCGCAGCGCTGTTTTGTGGAGACGCGCTCGATCCCAAAGCAAATGACTGACGGTTTCGGAATATTACTCGTGAAGCTTTATCACGGGAGTATGAATCTTAATACTTGTGTTTAAGGTGCTAAATAGATTGATTGGATAGCTCCTTTGTTGCTCGGAGCATATATAGGGGATGCAAGTATGGACAAAATTGCGCGTCGTTATTATTCTGACAATAGGTGTTCCGAGAAGAGCCGGTTTTTGCAATGCCTGTGCAAATTTCTCATCGTCGGGAACCACCATGTGGTTTTGAAGAGCTACACAAAAGAACTCGGCATCTCAGAGATTCGCTTGGTATGCTTTGACTGAGGAAAATTTTGGATCGTGAGATGTAATCAATACACATCTTTACTTAGTATTATTAATGTGAAATTAACTATCTTTGTTACGCTTTCACGTAAAAACTGCTGGACCGATCATCATGAAATTTCGTACACGTATTTTTGGAGATATTTAAATGAACATAGGCTTTTTTTTATTTCTGTTATTTTTAATTGATTCAATGCGAGCGAAGCCGCAGGTATCAGCGAGTTGTATTATAAAGAGGTAATATTTCGGAATTATTTATCGTATGGTCTAGTAAATGTTTTGAAAATTATTTTATCAATAGAAAGTCCCATCTTCCGAAAGTGCCTATTGTAGTCTATATATATTAATCCAAAACATCTATAAAGAAGGGTTGGGGTTTTATGAGGGTGAAACTGCGCGACACAGCTAGTATAAATTAATAATATACGTAATTCCAAGGGCTTTGCCTATATTATTGTTTCTAATATTGAGTTCTATACGTAAGCAACTAATAAATTAAGTTTAGAAATTTCTAAGTAATTAAAGTCATATAAAATCAATTCAATTCTTGGCTGTGGACATACATTTTTATCGGTAGGAAGAAAAAAGTTAGTTTGTTAAATAAAAAACAAATTAATAAAATAACAACGTAGGTATAACATTAGAAATGATTAAAACTTACTTGAAAACTCATACAGTTGCGTGTACACTATTTATTTTAATAATTTCACAGCGAAAAAACGATTGACGTTTTTCGATTCAAAACATCACTTTGACATTGACATAATGTTTTCTTTTTTAATAACGGTCAGGAATTAAGGTATCTCGTCTATCTCTCTATTGGCAGGCAATCCACAATAATAGTTTTTTTATTTTTATTTTTATACAATGAAGTGGGGAGACGAGCTGGACGTAGTCCTGATGTTAAGAGACATCCTCCTGACGCCAGCCCATAACCAGTGCAGTTCTTCTTGGAACTTTGCTAAAAATCGCCACTTTGAGTCACAAGATGTTAAGACTCATTAGCCCAGTAATCACGCTGGCTACAGTGCCCTTCAGACAGTGACATTTTTATTAAAAATATCAATCATAAAAATCAGATCTAAATAATAAATAAACCAAGCAGTGTTATTATAATAATGATAGCTTAAAAACTATTAATTTATTTAATGTGACTGACCGTTTCGTATGTTGAAATATTGGAAGGAGATTGCAGTTTTAAAAGGAATCAGTTGAATTTGCTTCAGAAACTTGTACCTACTGATGATTAGGACATAAATAGATCTACGTATATAGATAACTATTTTCGAAATCTAATAATTTCAGATAATACAAACAGATCAATTCACATTTTCATTCACTAGAGTCGACTAGAGCCGTACTTCGCGGGTTTTTCCACCTGTTTCTGTTTTCTTAGGCAAAACCGGGATAAAAAGTATCAAGGATGTTAAAGGAAGGTCAAACCTACTTGTATGCCAAATTTCAGCTACATTGATTGAGTAGTTTTTGCATTATAGAGCGAAATCATACGAAGTCGCAAGAATGAATTATCCAAAGTAAGAGATACATCGCGATTGTTCAAAACTTTCGCAGTATAATATTGGGAAGAATTAAAGAATGTATGATAAAAATAATTTAATTAATATAAAATACAACGCTACAAGTAGTTATTTTTTATTTTAGTAGGTAAGAAATAAATACAATACTTAAAACACTATAATAAAAACAAGTCAGGCAACACAGCATTGCCATTTCTCCAAAAATAGATTTGAAAAATTAACAAGTAAGAGCTACTACAAGTAGAGTACATAAACATAAATAAAGTAAATCCTCTTTGACATATTTAGTAAATTACCTACTAGCTGACCCGTGCCCACTTCTTTAGGCCTAATATTAATTATCCTTTTTGGTTTTTTAGCTCACACTCAGCAATAGTGTGGCTTAAAATCGGTTCAGTATTTCCCGAGATTATCCCTTACAATTTAACAAACATACAAACTATAAACTTCTTTATAAAATAAGTATAGATAAAACAAATGTGTCAAAACTAAAAGCGGCGGGAAAAAGGGAGCACAGATAAAAAATGTTTTACGTTCCGTCGCGTCTTTTTTAATGAAATTACTCAGTGAAGGGGTGGCGAGGGCGAAGGGAGCGGAAATTGAAAACCCTACTGCCCCTGGTTGTCCCAGCATTCTTATGGGTTCACTGAAGTATGGGGCTCAATGGGTTTTGATGTTCCAATGTTTAATACGATACGTTCTTATAGATGAATGTTTTATATCAAATTACTAAAGTCAAAGTCAAAAGTATCTTTATTCAATTAGGCTATGTAAAGTAACACTTTTGAATCGTCATGGTATTACAAAATATTTATCACCGGAAGGCAGTTTCTAAAGAGAAGAACCGGCAAGAAACTCTGATACCTAGTCGCTCTTTTTAAAAAATGACAGCATACAATTGTAAATATAAACAAAAACTCGACTATTATATTATTTATACTGAATCGTTTCATTGGTATCTTTCATCGAGGATCGAATAGATGAAAATTTCTTACACTTAAATTAAATAAATACCTTAAAAATTTGCGTAACATTTAAAATTACACTATAAAAATGCTATGTTGGTATCAACTTTTAATTTAAATAGATTTTGTTTAAGACACAAGGTTGAACAATTTCGTCGCTTCAACTATACTCAATAGAGTATAGTTGAAGCGACGAAATTAAATATAATTTCTTATAACATTTTCCGTCTATGGAAGACCACGAGACAGTTACACAATAACACTTTTAATTCAAGTAAAACGTATAACAATACGCCATTATTTCGCCATAAACGGTGATTACACTATCGCCATATGCCAGCCATGTGGCCCGTGTCCGCTTGCGACAATTAGATGTTCTTGACAATAGACCATCTTATCGCGGAACTCCGATAACTAGAACCTTAAAAACTCGAAGATAAACAAGTTTTTTTTATAAGTATGTTTCCTTAGGAGCAACAGTTTTTCATAATAGACTCCGATGAATTAAAATTCATGTTACTAGACGTAACATGACTGTTTTTCTATAAGTATAGGTCTTCGATGAAAAGATTGGAATTTCTATATCTATGTGTGTTTAATTTGAAAACAGACAGGAATGGCCGGTAGTTAGCTTAATAATTTAGTGGGAAGAGTTCATCTCTTTTTATACCAAGTTGGTATGTGTACATTACATTATATTTTATCCTTCGTAAGACATAAATATACCTTCCATGCGGAAGAGAGTATAAGTATGAATTATAGAGATAAATATCTAATCCTCCTTTTTTCTCCGAAACTTTTTACTATTATTTCGATATCATAAGTCGAAACAATAACTCGATCATATAATTTCCATATAAATCGACTTACGACTTATAGTACCTATTGTACATGCATCGCTGACCGATATTAATCGTTTGTGGTTGGCGAAAGTGTTGCGGTTGGCAAAGCCGCTAGACTAAGACCATTGTGTTGTTGAGAGAGTTTTACTTTGTGGCTAACTGAACTGTAAACTATTTGTCAGCTATTTGCGATGGGAGAATGGAAAATAGAGTTTTCACTACCTGTATGAAAGTATCTTATTAATATTATAGGATGGTATCACGGGATATCCGCAACTTGACACGTCAAGGCGCGGTTTTTATTTTTGTTTTATTTTATTTATTTATAATGAGCACCGACAAGTAGGACAACAATTTATAAAAGATTATTACAATTTCGCACCAGTAATTTAACAATTGCCCACTTAATTATAGGTGCCCTAAAAATTCGAAACAGTCAATAAACGTTATTAGTTAGAAACGTTTTACGTGAGGATTGAGGATTACTACTATAACTATTAAGTTTATAGTTAGGAAGACCTGGACTAATTCTAGGACCTTAATAAAACCTTTGAATATTAAAATAATTGAGGAAATTAATAGCATTTTGTATTTGTTTCATTCAGCGAGAGGAAATAAATTCTGAATCGTTACTTTATTTTTGTAGAAAAACTCATGTTAATAAACAGAATTATTACTTCATGTACAACCCGAAACAACATACTTCTTTTAAAGAGCATATAGATCGCACTACCCTGATCGGTTTCACATAGAATTTTCGTATCGCGTTCAGACGTAAGTACAATAAGGCAACGTTTAAATTTGGCGTTTCCAACTCCACCAGGAACTAATTCCAATGAACGGTGACAAGTTCTAAATAGCTATACCACATAGCTATACCAGCTATACCTATATAAGTGTGGTGACCGGTCGCGGACAGGATTCCGGCGCTAACGAGTTGCGCACACTCCGCGCGTTCGTAGAAATTGGATAATCGCCCATTTTGATATTTGTGTTGTGTTCTTACTTACACAACGTGTCAAAGACTTATCGGCGGCATCTTAAAGAGTCAAAAATGTGAGCTTTTATATAAAGGTATGTAGCTATGTCGGTATTGTGTGCCTACTAAAGATACGATTCAAAACAAGTACCTAATAAACAGTTGAAAATGTCCTCACTAAATGAGAAGTACCTTTCTAAATTCTTATACTACTGTCTTCGTTGGTCGTTTTTTAATAAACAGGCATTTGTGTATTCAAGAACAGACAGGAGGTATATACTGTTTAATTTTTATACAATTATTTTTACATATAATAATATGCTTTATTAATAGACATATTAATCTGTCCGGTAGCCGAAGAATGCTTTAGTGAGCTTGCCAATAATCTCGTTTATAATTGAAAGGAAGCATCAGAAAGGTTAAGGAAATGTTAAGAAAAACTGGTCATGTAAAGAGTGTTCATGCTTTTGGAATTAGAGAGATATAAGAACCCTCTCAG
>DWAJ01005891.1:0-11003 GCA_018238005.1 Eurema mandarina | reverse complement strand
ATTCGTAAAATATGAATGAATCATGCATATTTTTCTATTAAATTGTGTTAAATACGCTTTATTACACTACTATCTACTAGGATGGCGATAATTCGACGCATATTTCCAATAGTGTCAAATAGCCTATGATGTAAATTGACTGAGGGCGTATCATAAGTAAATTAGCATGATTCATCATTACATCTCATTCACTGCGCCTACATAAGCCCTTTTGGTGTTACGTAACACGTAATATTTTTAATACTACGGGTTATTTCTTGTATTATATTATACACATCAACCTTCCTTTTGAATCACTATCTTTTTTTATTAGGAAGAGGGGAGACGAGTTGGACGCACTCCTGGTGGTAAGAGTAACGCCAGCCCATAGCCAACGCAGTGCTACCCGGAACTTTGCTAAAAAGCCCAACTCCGGGCCCCCTGCCCGGACCCACTACACAGACGCTCCCCACTTTGAGTCATCAGATGTTAAGACTCATTAGGCCAGTAATTTCGCTGGCTACAGTGCCCTTCAGAGCACAGTGACATTTTCACGTCACTGTTCAGGCGGTAGAATATCTGGCACTGTGGGGGTACCCACCCAAAAGGGACCTACCCCTGGTTAACTCATTAAAAAAATCTGCATGAAAATGGGTTGCGTAATTTTACAGAAAACTGTAACTTATAAAAATAAGCATACATATTACATAGGGATGTTCCTATGTATGCTAAAACACAGACCGAAGAAAGCAACTTCGCTTTGTACTATGTAATGAATATTACTAGATATGTGTTGTATTAAATTATTACTTTGAATTTACGTAAGAAATAAAAATAAATATTTTTTTAAAATAGACATGTACGACTTTGTTTTACATCGTATAATTGACTATAATATTTAAAAAAGTTTTAAAAATATTATTTGACTTAAGGCAATGGAAAAAAATGTTTTTCAAAAGCTAACCGTTATCAAAAAAAAGAATACGGAAATGTCGCAACTAAAATTTGAATCACGCATTTCCGCAAACCAAAACTTCACCGGATACTGGCCAGGATACGTTTACGACTGTCTCTTGCATCCAGGTAGTTTTTAAATATGGCAACACATTTTATATTATGAGCGCGTGCGCCGTTTCCTGCGTGGAAAGGAGCGCTATTCGCTACCAGTCTATTGTTTGTCAAGGGATGTGTGCGCTCTGCATACGAATTTAAATCATCTATAGTTATATAAAAAGCTGTAGAGTTTGTTTGAACGAGGTAAAGTATGGTCCCCTTAAAAAAATTGTTTGATAATTATAATAATATATTATTGTGGTTTAGTTTACGTTATTATAGATTATTTTGAAGTACCTACATACGAGGATCTTAACGCTTATCAAATAATACTTTGCTTTTCATTATCCATACTAATATTATAATCGAAAGAAACTCAAATTTGGTAAAAAGATAGTCTAAAGCCTGGAAAAGGACATTTTTTTAAATCCACCCCCAAAACGGTGCGCGAGGGGTTGAGACTTTTTACAATTTTACGCTTTCACGGCCAAACCACTGAACCCATTGTAATGAAATTTTGTACACAGATATAAAAAAGGGTTTTACGGGGGAAGGGGGGTTAAAATTTTATATGAAAGTCCACGCGGACGGAGTTGCGGGTAAAATAATGTGGCTTTCTATTTGTGAAAGAATTTTTAAAATCAGTTCACTAGATCCCGAGATTACCCCTAAAAATTTAACAAACACACGAACTTTACTTCTTTATAATAATAAATTACTAGTATAGATAACAATTTTCAATACATTTGATTCAAGTGTAGGTACTTTAATTCTATTACCAAATAATACGTTTATACGTAAGCTGTATTAACCTTAATACTTTCTCAGAGAGACGTCAAAGCTTATTGTTTATCTGTAATTTAAGAATGATGACAGATTATAAACACCATGAATTAATAAATGATGATAAATTAAACAATCGGTCTATCGTAGACCTTGGCAAGCCTGAATTGAATTGTATGTAGGCAGAATATACTATTGGGTAATGTTTTAAATCTTAATTATATATAGGTGTAATGTTGGTAGCTAAATCATCGTTTTGGAAAATTGGTGGGTTAAGTCTAAAGTTAAAAAAAAAGTGCGTAAAGTTACACTTCAACATAATCTAGACTAGCGTCGTAGTTTTCATTGTATTGTTAACTAGCTGTTGCCCGCGACTCTGTCCGCGTGGACTTTCATATAAACTTTGACCCCTCCCCGTTTCCATTATTTTTAAGATGTATTCTGCTATTCGGGACGGGGACAAATCCAACGAACCAAAAACCATGAAAATTGGTCTAGCCGATCTCGAGTTATAAGTGTTGTAACAAACCCGTCTTTGTTTAATAGATAACTGAATAAAAAGTCTTGTTTTAAATATTTAAAAAATAAAACTATTTTAACGACACAGCATTTACACGCTTTTGACGCGTGCTTGCGAGCAAACATATTAAAAGAGAATTTAATAATTTCAGCTACTTAGAATATGTCCAATATTGTGTTATGTCACAAATGAATTAAATAAGTGTCAATAAAAAGTGAAAATTAATAAATTACTAATGGTTGCAACCACCTTAGCGTTATCTTAAATAAGTTTTGTCTAGTCATATTTTTGGCCATAGTTAATAATAATATTTTTTAGCTCTAGAACATAGCGTTCATTCATTCACTTAAATAATTTGGGACTTCCTACATATGACTTCGACCGTATAAATCTACAAGAATCAGGATACAGTTAAAAAACTGTTTACCCTAATGTAAAAACAAACACAAGATGATAAGATGGTGTGTTCTGTCGTGAGAAAATTTAACCGCAAGTTTAATCCCTATAATGAATATCATGAGTCACTGTTAAGATTAAAAAAAACTAATAGATGAAAACCTTTAAATATTACTAGCTACGCAAAGCTTTTACCCGCATTTTTGCATGTAAACCTTCTTCTTGAATCACTCTGTGTGAAAATAATCGGTTGCGTAAATGGGACAGACAGGAGAAAACGCCTTGTTTTAAACTATGTTTTGCATTAATATTATATACGGAGAATTTAAGTTACTCTCTACAAAGAAATGTTAGATTAAATTCAAATTATATAATAATGTAATCAGATTAATACATCATGGAAACCATTTAAGTTATATGGTGTTTGAGTAATCCTTTCAATCAGAACGTTTACAGACTTAGGTATTGTTTACTACAGTAGGTACGGCAATATAATATGTATTTGAAACTGAAATATCATTTTTAAAGCAATTTTTTATTCTACATAAGAGAATAGGCATTAAGGATTTCGGATATATCAGAATTCTATCTTTTAATTTTACTTATCGAAAAATCGAACCAGCAAATTGACGAGAGTAATTAAAAGAAATATATGAACATTTCTACTATCTATCTATTATATAAAAAAGGATATTCGAGTGATCTTGAAATGGAAGTAAAGTTGTAATATATACCAAGGCTTTTGTACAAATAAGATGAAAACGTATATTATGTTCAAGTGCGCTTGCGCTGATTGTGAAAAGACATTCATATGATCAGTTGATTTTTCATTTTTATTGTTTCTTATTTGAACGATAAAACCTAGTTTTACTGGTAGGTATATATTGTTGAGTTTACTAAGACTAATAGCTTTGCATGCGTCACCAGTTATATGGGTGTGACAGACATTGGCCAGTTTAATAATTCATACAGGCCTCACGCGGTGGAAAAGTACGTCTTGAAAGGTTTAGGAGTACCATCCATAAGACCCCATCTAATGACAAATGCCTACAGTGCGGCGTGCGCTGTGCTGAGTGTGCGCTGTCGGCTAATTGGTATTCATCTTGCGCGCATAGACCATGCCGCGGTGGGGAAGGGTTATTAGCCAGCGCCGCCTCCGCGACCAGGCATATTGTACCGAGTACCGAACGCGAGCGCCGCACGCTTGCCCGCCGGGCCGTAATTTACTCACTCAATATTTAAACTAATCACCGATTTCACCACTCTACAGGCCGGTGGCTGGGAAGGCAAGATGTCGGCATAGCTGATTGACTATGATATACGGCTGTGTCACATCGAGCCAGCTCAATCCATCGGCGTTCTACTAAAGAAGTCAGAAGATCTATCAAGAACGCGCCCGGTTTGAATTCGCGGACGATTTTCCGATCGCTCCCGTTCGCGCCTCGCGGGGCGGAGGGTGTCTGACAGCTGTCATTGCGTCGCTCTGCACTTTCTCGTGGATGAAACGGAGGAAAACCTTATTTATATCACACACGAATATGTTCCCGTAGAGTGCGACCGGCTCTGTGCGTGAATAACGATACGACAAAACGACGAGACGATGGCGAACGACGAGGTGTTAGGTCCGCGAAAGACAATGTTCGTTTTAGTGATTGTTGTGGGGTGTTTCGCAGTGCTGTGGCCCAGAATCCTGTCTCCGTTGATCCTGGGCCACACGCAGGAGCAGCTAAAGCCGAACAAGCTCGACCGGGAGGCAGGTAAATGGGTATTTTTAACTTGAGCTCAATGTCAATATCGCATTGCGACCTAGCGAAGCATTTAAATTTGTATGGCAGGCGTAAATTAGAACGATGAATTAAGTGTTAACATATTACGTTGGTCGTTAATTTTCCAAGCCAGTAGCTACTGTTTACGTATAAAAATACATTTGCTATGCAAATATTAGTCGCGGTCCAGTTGTTGACTGAGCATTAATGTTTACATGAGATCCGATTGGAATGTGCTAGATAATTGTGTAACTGAGAAATACGAACTTATATTCTAAACTAGCTATAAAAATTTTCAATTATGAGTTAAAACAATACAGTAGGTACACATTAAATAGGCCTTAAATATGAATAATATTTTCTTTTATCATGTTATTTATTAGAACATGATTGTACAAGGAAAATGTACAATTTTTATCTTGAACATATTCAAATGAGCTATTTTTAATTATCAAAGGGCAATTATTTTTAATAATGATTTTTTTCCTATATATAAATTACCTACATATACACATAAATATGATAGCTTGGTGGTTAAATTTTTATTAACAGATCACAGAATAATTGTTTAAAATAATAAGTAAAATTTTACAGGAGTGTGTTTTAGGCAATGTAGAAATTTCATAAAAAGGCGGAGCTTGAAAATAGCTACATCTTTAAATAATTAAACTTATCTATTACAAATGTAATAAAATATTGACTTTAATCAAAACAAATTTAACTATTAAATCAATATTATTTTTACATAGAAACCTTGTTTAAAGTATAAACTATTTATATTTTGAGGCTCTGTTCTTTTAAAACAATATAAATAAAATGTTAATGTTCAACAATCTAGGGTGCTGTGAAGTTATATTTCAAACGGAGGTAGCTGTATTAGAACTAGTAAATGAAGTGTGCAACTCGGCACTCGGTGTAAACAAACTGTCAGCACAGTCTGCGATCGACTGTCGGAAAGCAGTCAATGAGACTTGTGGTGTTGATATCGCTGCTTTCTTGAAGAAGGAAGAGAATGTCGGCAAAAGTGCCAAGAAACTGGTAGAAGCTTTGAAGAATACAAACAGTTCTTGTTTAAGAGAGAATTTTGGAGTACCAATTTACAGTTTAAGTGCCCACTCTCCGGTGAATTCATGGATACTACCAGATTGTTAGTTGATCATTTATTTATTGAGTTCTAACACGCATGGGATTTAATTGGTTTATTGGTACTAAATTATTTTAATAGGTAAGTGTGTTGTTAACATTTATGGTGAGGTTTTGTTCAATAGTAACTCCATTACGTATTTTATGGGTTCTCATAAGGTCACTTATTTGTAATCAATAAGCAGCCTTATTGCTAGGAAGCAATATCTTCCAGGAAACATGAAGATGATGAAAAATTATTCAAATATAGACTGAATAATTAACAAAATGCATAATTAAGTGCATAAGAATACATAGGTATGTAATATTTATTAAAACACCTAAATTTTAATTTTTTTTCTTTAATTTATAATTCTTCAATTGTTTGATTGTGCGAAAGGAGGACACAGTAAAATTTTTACATAAAATTTTTATTTTTAAACAAAATTGAAATATAAATTTTGTTAACCCGTAAGCTTTAAAAAAATGTAAATCAACTTACAAGCTAAGATTTTAAGTATCACTTAAGTATATAACCTTGTATTTGTATGCATGTTTGTCTGTCACTCAGAAAATGTGTTTTGTAATTAGTGTAGTTATTCAAATAGTTTAATTAGCATATTTTAACGTTATAGGCATAAGCCAAAGAAGCCATACGATACTGCTTAGTATTATGTAAGAACAATTATGGTCTTTCACACTACATAGTATAAAACAGTCCCTTTCTCTGTCCCTATATGCATATGTATGCTTAAATCTTTAAAACTACTCTGCCAATTTTCATGTCGTTTTTTTAATAGATAGAGTAATAGGAAGGATTATACCTAATAGTACGTTTGTGCGAAGCCGGGGCGGGTCGCTAGTATATACTATATTATCCTGGTAGTAATTGTTCTCATGGTAATGCCGGGATATAAAGCCCTCTTGATTGATCTATATTGAATTTAATATATTTCACATACTCTGTCGGTTTTTTTTAATAAACTTCGTTGAAACATTATCTGGTACTAGTAGACTAAATTTTGAATTAATAATGATAAGTATTTGTCTTACTTAACGGCAGATTCGTTCAAAACTCATTGCAGTGCAGAAATTCAAAAACAAATTTATGACCATTTTATTTAACTTTATAGCGCTAATCCCCTAATTTAGGTCTGATAACGTAAAAAATAACGGCGGGTAAAAAATAGTACAATTATGAGGCGACAATGAAAAAACTTTTAATGAATACTAGTATTCTAAAGAAAAAAAGATTATTTATTTATTTATTTATTTATTGAGTACAACCACATCATACATAATCAAATATACACAAACAATTACTTTAGGTAACAATTATCTATTATGCATGACAAAAACGGTGTACATAATATAGGCCGAAAACGTATTTTTAAGGCTTTATATAATAATAATTATTAATTTATTAATTAATTGAAAGGATTTTTTGAGGCTAAAAAAAAATAATCAAATATAAAAATATAAAATAAGGATTAAGAACCTGTTTATACTATGAATTCCGAAGTAGTGTTTGAACTATTTATAAAATAATTTGAAATATCTCTTTTAAAGTTATATGAAAGTTTATATGAAAGTCCACGCGGACGGAGTCGCGGGCAACAGCTAGTAATATTATATTTGCCTCAACAAAAGGAGCAATAGTTATAGAAACTTTAATATGTAACTTGGTCACTTAGTACTGACACATTTTAATGACAGCAATTCTTGAGGAGGTAGAATAAAAAACATATTTATAAAAGGAATTAATTTTATTCATAGAATAAATAAATCGCGTTTGGATCGTTGGATCAATGACTATAGTATTAGAGTATTTTCTATCACATTTTAATTAGTGTTGATATTATATCACTTTTGGGAGCCTCTTATACATTTAGATAATACGTGGTTTCATATACGACACAAGGATTTAAAGGAACGAGGAAAGGAATAACTCGGGAAAAGAAAAGGAGTTATGAATAGTAAGGATACAATCTCTTAAGGGATTTCATACTAAGATGGAGACCTTCTAAACTTAGCCGCATTATAGACAACGTTTTGGAACAAGGAACAAGGGAAGTCTTTCTACTCTGATTGTAATAACTCCTCAAACGAGAAGCATTACACTCAGCTAGAAGAGACCTACAGAATTTGGTCGTGTTATTGTAACCACGTAGTATCTGAATGTAGGAGCGAATGTTCTAGAACGTTCTAGAACCGTCTGAAGCCGGCCTGGGCGCGCGCGTAGTTCTGTGTGAAGCCGACGGCGGGAGCGCCTCCGTATTTGGCTGGGTTGTATTGACCTGGAATTTAATTAGTATTGTCAAAACCATGCTATTTTAATGAATATTATTTTGACTTATACATTACGTACTTACACTCAATGTATGTCGTAATAATATATAGGTATTTATCTGTTTCCTTAATAACTTTATAAGGATAGGTACTTCATGACGCAATCAGACAAAAATAAAAAAAAAATCATATTGGACAATCCATTAAATTAATAATTGTAGTACGTAAGTCACAAAACAAATACTAAGTACAAGTATAAAGGCATCAGAAAAGCAAGTAAATGAATAGTGTCACTCAATTTCCATAGCTGTTAACCACAAATTTGTCAAGAAATTAACAAATTGTAGTAGTTCAGGTTAAAAACACAAACTGGAAAACTTTATGTAATAATAAAGAAGTAATAGTCTTGTATCTAATAATAATAATATTTCTGGACGCTAATAGTGCCATCTTATAACGAGCTAAAGATATTACTAGCTAAATAAGCTACATACTATTCTTCTGTTAATAATAACATACAAAGGCCCAGACAATGCATAGACTTTCGTTTCGAAATAATCAAAATGTCGAAATTCTAAACACGAGGAAATACCACCTGATGCATTATTGTAACGCAACGCATTTATGATCCGTCATATTCAAATCTAAGGCTTTCATCACTACAAACCAAGCAAATGTGAACCTTAAAGCTAAACAGCTTAGATTGAAATTTAAAAGACGACTATATTTTTTAAAACGTTAGACAAAACAGACTGATTGAAACTCTATAGCTGTAGAAATAGAGTTGAAATTTAAATAAATTCTTCTTAACAAGAGTGAAAGGTCACACAACAAAGATGACGCGACCCTGAACATCTTAGGCCTTACGGAGTGCAAAAAAAACGATAAAATGTATTGCAAATTATTTTTATGATCCGTATCATTTAACGACGCTTTAATTACCGTAAATGAAGTTGAATAGTTTTTTTCGTCTTATATTTGGTTTCATACATAGTGAAATGAAAATAAAAAAGAAATGGATACGACCCAAGTATCAGAGTCAATAAATATCATAGTAATAATTATAGCACAATATAACATAATTTTTATTTTCTATAACAAATTCTAAAAAACATTTTTAATTTGGAATGAACTGTCTTTATTTGTGTCCTTGTCTTGCTTAATAAATCTCGACTGAGTATAAAACTAAATCATTACAAAAAATATTTAAGAACATTGTAATTATCGAACCCAAAAAACAATAATTTTACTCAGACATAACCGCGGAACAAAGCTAATATTCCAACAAACGACTATCAGTACTAACTTCACAAAATTACCATATAAATAGATACTATAGACGTCGAACCTGTGACCCGAACTGTTGCACCACGCGGTAATATCTACCTATCAGTCGAATTGAGATTTATCTAACAGCTGTCCACTTACTTACATAACTTTAAATTTACTAACCAATATTAACTTTGTATTATTATCTCGCATAGATATGGCTTCTATTCTTTCTTTTTGATTGACCTGGATTCTTTTAGTATTGAAACGGATCATTAAATGAGGATTCTCAAAAGTCTAAGCTATCTTTCACAATTTTAAAAATAAAATTTGATATATTAATGCCTTCTAATGCACCGAGTTCTGAATCGCGCTTAAGGTTTTCCGAAAAGTAACTAAGTCATCCCTTTGGATTAGATCGTCCCTTTCCATAGAAGCATGCAGTAAATTGTTTAAATATTTAGTACATTTTTTTGGGTTACTGTCTCGTTCAGTCATTAATTTTGTGTTTATATTATCATTGTAATTACGACGAATAAATAAATGAAAGACTGGCAACACATTTATGACATAAGCAGCGCTAATCAATGATCATCAGCTACCACTAATTTTGGCTCCTCTCATACAAAATAATGAAGAAAAATCATATTTACCATCGTCAACGATGCCCGCAGCTTCATCGCGAGCGTTCTGCTCCAAAGCCTTGAGGATGGCTTCAGGAGTGGGAGGTGGGGTTGGGAAGTGAGCTCCTTGGGGCTGGAAACCTCCCTGGTTGGCGGCGTAGCTCACAGAGTAGATCTGACCGTCATCGCCGGTGTATTGGAAACCGCCTTGCGCCTCGATACCGTCATTCTGAAATTGAACGTGGAGAATTTTGAAGACAAATCTTTGAATACAAAAAAAAATCCTCTTTAATTTTTTCTCAGTATATTTATAGAAGTAGGCCTTTTTTATTTAACAAAAGTAATTCTTATTTAGGTAGTGTCATTTAAAGCGTAAACTTCTAGACTAAAAAGTGTCTTACACCGATACTAGGATTCAACTTTCATTCTTGCATTTTCATAAGCCCTTCGGGTTCCGTAAACAAAAAAAGCAGTATCGTATAACTAAAAGTTTGCTGTCCGTCGGTCCGTTTGTCTGTCTCCAGACTGTATCTCATGAACCATAATAGTTAGATTTATTAATTATTAATTAATTCGCTCAAAACTAACGGCAACATGTTACGCTTGAAATACTCTAAGAATTTCGAATTGAACATTATATTATAAAATAATTGTTGTAACTTATACATAATGGTACGGAACCATTTGTACGGTATTCCAACTCACGCCGGCTTTTTTATATAACCATATTATCAGATTAATAGACCCGGTACCTTGACCTCTTTGCTATTGGTATTGCAGTAAATAGCTCATAAACTAGTTATTACTACAATAATAAGGATTTAACCTCACACATAAAGATCCTATTGTTCTCACGGATGCGTCGTTTATTACTTGTTTCTTGAAGGCTTTACATCCAGCCACTTGCGAAGCTATGAAATTGAGCTAAGATTTCGATCTTAGCTTAGTTGAACAACACCAACCAAACTCAACTACTAACTAACGTAATGTCAATCAAAATAAGTTGACTTTTAGTTTTACCGTTACAAAAATAGTAAGCTATTCGTATTTCCTTATTATTCTCAGTCCTCAAAATCATGGGGAAAAAATCAAGGGTTGTACTTTCGAATTCTCACCTGCACTCAGTTGGACAGCTTACAAGTGACGTCATAGTGCTGAATCTTATTATTTTATGCTCTTATATCGTTCTAGATAGGTCACCTG
>DWAJ01005890.1:0-11004 GCA_018238005.1 Eurema mandarina | reverse complement strand
GCGCGAGCATTGATTGGTTGTCCCAGTCGTGTTGTCTTTCTCGCACCAATACGTCAATTACGAGCGCGATTCTACCGATGCGCAGCTATTCTCGTCCAGCGCTAAACATAAATGACGCGCACTATACCAATATCAGAAGCGCGATTCAGCTTAGCGCATTATAAGCTGTCGCTACCTTTGCGAATTAAAATATAGCAACGTTCATCAGGGACCTAGTTTGATTTCCAACGCTCTCTATAATTTTGAGTTTTTAATGACTTATCCATAGACGTATTACATGTAGAATGATAGTCGCTTACTAATTGGTCCGTTCTAAATGAATCCAAAGTTGTATGTAATATGTTGACAGCTCGTTGTTATACTTGATGATCTACGAAAACCATAGGATTTGCGCGGACGATCTAAGGAGTTAGACAAAATTGTCTAAGTTGAAAGGGCGTACTCATACAGTGGTTCTAAGTGATATTATTATAGAATAAAAACCATAGACTTCCTTACCTACATAGGTAGTTAGGTACATACCAAAACACGTCCCACATCTTTTCACTTATGTGATTATCCTTTAAAATGGGACTATTCAAGCTATTCAAAACAGGCACGTCTAACCCAGTCCCGTTAACTGACGCAACTCAGACAACAAAGGGATTTGCATTTCCGAACGCAACGGCTCGCACGTGTTCCCTTTTCAAACGTTGCCGCGCTTTCCAACAGAAAAATAAACCATATCTCGATGAAATACAGATTACATAATATCTGTGTCGTTCTTTGTTACCGGCCAGCCCTTTGCTTATCGTTTTGTAATGAATTTTGAACCTTATTACTGGTAGGTAAAGTATTATTTATAGCGATAGCTCTAATTGAACGTACCAAATTATAATGCGGTTGAATATTAGAATTTATTCGAATGTGGACTTTATTTCAATAGCGATAAGACTGTTGCAGTAATTGTGTATGGTAAACGTAAATAAGCGCGTCTTAAAGAATGAGTTGTTCATAGTGAATGAAGTCTTTCATTGCACAAATAAGGTGTTATCTGTGGAATAAGAACATACATATTATGAGTTGTACGTACTATGTTCTTATGTTTTGTAATTTCATAACTATAATAATAATTTCTTTGAAAAACTTAGACTGTAGAAACTAGATAAAGTTTCATTATTTAAAAGGTTGTGTTGTTTAAATTTAAGAAGTTATGTAGGTTATTTTGAAAATTATTTTGGTGAAAAATATTGAATTACCTGTAAAATTATTTTCGTTGTAGCAATATAAGGTAACCTACTACATAGTTATAATAGGAAATTTAGTCATATACTCCTTTTACTTTTGGGTTTTTTTTTCTCAATATAAATAATAAACAAATGACAGAATTCTGAGCTATGGATTTAGTGTTGCCTGAAACAAAATAACGTCACTTCTACTTCAAGTCAAATGAAAACAAAACGAAATCCTTTTAGGGGTTTCTTTAAATAGGCAAACGTTTTTGGAACGAATCATCAAAACAAAGGACATTAAATCTCTTCTCTGTAATTAAAACTCATTATGTCACCCCGATATGGTCGACTCGAGTAAATTTATACTTGACATTATTACTATGACCAATTTCGGCTTTTAAAACTTATATAAGTATAACCTTAAAGCCGTTTGAATAAGCAACGTTTTCGTTTAACTGTCAAAATTTGGCGGCAATTTTGGAGGAACAGATGTAGAACATAGACGCCATTTTGAAATGAGCCGGCATGGCGCTTTGTTTTGATTCAAGGTAGTTGAATTTTCTTCGAGAGCGCGGGCCGTGAGAGGTCCAGCTAGATTGGTCGGTGTGATTTATTCTTTCTTTGTTTGGAAAGAACACTGTTTATAATGTTTTTTTTTAAACCAGTATTTTGCTTATCCGGGGTCTGTGTGTAATCGAATGTTGCGAGCTAATTTGACCCAATTCTCGTTGTACAGTTTTGCTTAAGATAGTTATATATTTATTTGAAATAATAAATGCTCGTTTGTTTTTTGTTTATAATATAAAGACGAGCTGGGTGACATAAATGACTTCAAATGATAATAAAAGGAAATTAATAATACGGCTATTACCAGAACTAAACAAACTGAAACTATCTTTAAGAAAAGCGTCAGCTATCAAATAATAAACAGGATTAGAAAATCTCAAAATCAATATCTCAAATCTACTTTTTTGAAGTAGGTTAAAAAAGGAAATGTTTTTAAATCATTTTTCGTGGCCTTTTTTCGGTAAAAATTTTCCAAATCGGTTCCACAGATATAGAATGAGGTTTGAAAAATACTACCGTTTTTTTTTATAATATTTTTATAGAAAGAGATTTCTATAGTACAATAGACGTCTAAATGATAACAAATAATGGGTACGATAATATTCAACATTACTCTACTAGTCATGTGATATCCAATTCATACTAAAATACATTATGATTAATATTTTATGATATGTAAATTATAATTTTATATAATATTTTCAATGCAAAAATATGAACCTAGTTTGGTTTAAAAAAATCATCAAAACAAACGACAAAGTTACGCCGAAACAAATATAAAAAAAACATATATACGGTCGGATTGAAAAACCTCCTCCTTTTATTGAAATCGGTTAATAAAGAAGAATATAGTGATGAATATAATCTGTCAATATTTATAGTTTCATGCGAGGGAGATAGTTTCATAGGTCGCATGTAAGATAATTTTTTGGTTATAATGTATTATGTAGTTTACGCATACATCCCACTTGTATTATAAACACAATAATTTGATGTATGTTTGTTGCTTTTTTACGTAAAAACTAAGGAATGGATTTGGCTAATTTTGGACATAATTTATCCTGGTATTTCCCCTGGAACGGGAACTCAGCGGTAGCAGGTTAACCCATAAGTGTAAAAAGAGAAGATTAAATAAATACATATCAAAATAATATCAATGTAAAACTGTCCTACCAACTTACAACAAAACAGTTCAGTGTTACCAACCTAAAATATATGCAAGTGGTCAATTCGAAGTAATTTCAAGTAATTGTCTCGTCACTGTCGGCTCAATATAGCCAATTATTTTATTGGCACCCCGCTGGGTTGCCACACTCAATGTTTCTATTTTATTTATTTTATTTATATTTGTTTATTTTTACTTATAACTGCAATACGTTTGATATAGATTGAAAAAAAAAGCTCAAATAAATAGGTTCAGTCTACGTTAGATTTTATATTTGAAAAGTTTAATTAATTAATTCATATAGGTTACTTTTAAACCCAGAATTGTAATGATATTGTTTAATTATATTGGAATAAAATGGCAACACTATATCTATATCAATATTCTATATCGATTTTAAACAGATAGGTGGTTACACCCTCGTAATTCGTAACAACCTTTAAATACTACAAAAAGAACTGCAGCATCAAAAGACCATTTTAAACCATTTTTATTTACTAAACATTGTTTACGTCTACCCTCGTGATTGATAGACTCGAAACGGTTACTTTTGTAGTTCTTTTTTCAAATAGGTGTGTTGCTATTTAAAAAAAGAATTACAAAAATAATCTGTTGTCGGTACGGTTGTATGGTCACGGTCCGGTTCGTTCTGTGTATTCGTAGAGACAGACTAAACACAGTTTTCGACGTGACTTGGCTAACAATTATGACGCGTTACAGTGGAAATGTATTGTGAGCTCTATGACTCATAGACAAATATCAAACTAATCAGGTTTTTGTGGTACACGCGATGGGCTTGTAGCGATTTTGTACCACGCTACTAATATTTTAAACACGATATGTAAAGATGTAAGTACTTATGTTTATTGATCTATCACGTTTAAACTAGTCAATAGATTTGGCTGGTGTCTGGCATACAGGAAGATTAGACATTGGATACTATTTTTCCCGTCTTTAATATGGGAACGAGTTGTGTTACAAATAAATTCACATAAATAATCTTTAAAGAATGTTTTGAATTGATTGTTTAAAAAAAACTTTTGGACGTGTGAAAAAATGTTATATTCCGATTATTACTTAATATTCCTATTGAATATATTATCTTAAACTTTTCTGATAAATATAATAGTATATGGAATCTGGTTTTGGGGTCTACGATCACAAGCAAATAGTTTATAATCGATATATCCCCATATTATATTTTGAAAGCTTCTTTTATACGGTAGCATGAAAGCTAGCCAAAACCACCAACAAACTGAAGTGTTTCAAAATGTACTATGACTATACTTTATTTACGATAGATATGATAGATAGACAGTTAACTTCAAAAATGTATTAACATCAATAAAAAATATAACAAAGGTAATATTTCCTGTATTTTGAAATCGACTAACGTATCTTATAGTATTAAGGTTATTTACTAAATATGTAACATATTTACCTTTAATACGTTAAGTTAATAAGTTTTCGAACACGTAGAAGATCCTTAACAATGTTGAAAGTAAACTTTATACAGACTTTATTATTAAAACGCTTAACACTCATCACATGTACTCCACGTAAACTGTTAGTAATTTTAATATTCGTTGATTGTTTTAGCCTAATGGAGCGGGCGCGAGTTCGATTCCGGGGTGAGAATGGAATTATTGTTCCTCTAACATCGTTGTGTGTCGAAATAATAACGGTTGTAATTTAAAAGTTTATGTTTTAAATTTGAAACGTGAAGGAGAATTAAACAAAGAGCTGTTCTGACTGTGTGGTCCTTTAAAATAAATATTACGTTTGCTAGATTAGTTTATTAATTTAATTGTAAAGTATTAATCAATAAATATGTGTTATATAAACGAAGGCTTTGGACTTTTAAATATATTTTAAGAAAGCTTTAGTTTATTCGCTATTTCTCTAGAATCTTTGCAGATGAGATAAAACAGTTTTGTGACAAAATAACTTTCAAAGTAATTATATAATCATCATATTAATAAATATCATTAAATAAGGGATACAAAAAAGCGGTTTTTATGTATTAAAATTACTTTTGAATATGATACATTAAGTTACTTTAAGTTCGTAAGTGATTTTTTTATAAACTGAATTAAAGCAATAACTATTGTATTGTGTTGAAGGTACATACATAGTGCTGTAGTATGTCATCAAACGTTTTCAACATTATGTGTTTGAAGTTATAAAAAATGTTATATTGAGGTATCGCAATCAAATTTACGACACCACGTCTATCGTTATCTAATTGGAAGACGAATGGCATTCAATTTCCTTAAAAGCACCGATTATGTGCACACAATCTTAACGACAGAAAACTATTAAACACAGGGTTGAAGCTAATACACCGAATTGCCCAGTTTGATAAATCACTGGCTCGTATCTAGCGCATCACCCCGCCTTGCCGCGCCCAGGCCATCCTATTTTCTTCGACATTTGCTTGGAACGGGGCGCGGCCCATATAGCTCTATTACCGCGACCCCATCGGCCCTTTATTGCTTTACCGCCGACAAAGAAAAACAAAACGACCTTAAAGTAAAATAAACACGTGATTCGCTAAATGAGGCAAACGTCATACCTGCAATAAAGGCGTGTGTACAAACCCTGACGCGCCCTTTCGCTAATGAGGAGAGTTTATGGGGCGAGTTGGCATTTAAGTTTATTATCTGTGCGCGCGCACCCCACAGCTGGGTTTATAAGAAGTGGCATTCCTGGTTGGTAGTCAGTAGCCCACGTGGTGTGGTGGTGATGGGAGCTGCGTGCCTCTAAGAGGTTCACGATCGCCCGCGCTTGTTAATTGGACCCGACCGTACTTTACGCTCTTTGATATAGTTCGCGCAAGTTCTATGAAGGTTTTTTTCGTTTTTCTGTTAGTTCGTATATGGTAACGGACCTACTGGTGAGTGATTACCTTAGTGAGTAAATATAATGATAGTGTATGTTTACTTCAATTGTGTTTTTAATATTGATATCGTATTACTAATGTGGGAATTCCCTTCAACATATCATTAGGAAAACAACTTCGCTCTAGGTAATAATGGTTTTTCGATTCATTGCTTTTCTAAGAATAAAATTATTGGAAAATCCAATAAGAATCGTTTAAGATTTTCTATATGGCATAGTAACAAATTTGATGCATAACAACGCTAAGGTTAGTCCAAAAGAACTTTATTTAATAACTAAAGTAATAAACCCAATACTACATTATACTTAAAGAATTTTTTCAAACTAATTAATCTTTACCAATACATTTACAACAAAATCTGGTACCTAAGTATAATAAGTTATTTGGTCAAAAGTTAAAAACAACTTAAACCAAATCAAACAAAAGGCGATATAATAAGCAAAAATAGTAGGTAAATCGTATTACTAATTTTGCTGGGATTTGAATGATATTTGGCAGCAAAAACTTATTATACCTAGATAATAAATTGTACATAATACATAATAATAAATATATGGTCGAAAGTGTAATCCAACTAATACAAGGGTACTCTACAACAATAATACCTAGTTTTCTTTGAAAACGTTTTAAAACTCAATCAAAACCGATACAGAAACAAAACTTGTATCATTTATAAGTTTTGTTTGCGAACTTTCGTTAATTGTGCCCGTTAATCATCCAGGTTACTTCTCGTAATAAATAAAGTTCCGTTGTGTATCGCCTTTGAAAGCAATAATTCTTGAAACACATTTAAAGTTTTCAACGTTCGTTTAATTGAGTAAATTACGTAACAATACAATTATTTATATAGTAACAATAACTACAAGCATAATAGTTTTTGTTTCCTTTGTGTAAATAAATCTACCTGTACGGAAAACTTCAGCCGAATCGATTCAGTAGTTTTTGCGTAAACGAACAACATTCTTCTGTAAAAACGTGTATTAAAATTGTACTTAAAATAATTTTAGCAACTACCATTTCACATACATATGTATATGATGCATGTTTTATATGTATTAAGCTTCCTATTAAAAGAATCTATATAATACTAGCGGACCCGTGCCCACCTCGGTGGGCATAATGTTAATAATCATTTTTTTATATAGCCTACGACACTCAGCAGTAATGTGGCTTTGTATTGGTGAAAGAATTTTTAAAATCGGTTCAGTAGATCCCGAGATTAACCCTTACAATTTAACAAAAACACAAATTTTACTTCTTTATATATTGGTATAGATAAACAAAACGTATCTCTTCGCGTAACATAGGGACAAGAAGATGTTATGTTAAGATTATTAGTATGAAAACTGATATATTTCAAGTAATTGTGTTTCTCGATTATACCCACAGGTTGAGGTTTTCTTTACTTTAATAAAGATTTACTTTACTTTACTCAAGACAAAGACGAATCTATCAAAAAATTTAAGTCTTCTACTACTACACATATAATACACACACACACACACCCCCCTAAACATATATACACCCCTACGTAATACTTACATGATACAAAAACAACTTATTTGGATAGATTTTGTAATAATAACATTGTAAATAAAAGACCATTAATAAACTTAAGCAAAGCCTTATTAACTAATACAAAGTAGCAAGTTAATCCAATATAGAAAATATAAAATCTGGCTCATATTCAGAAGCTTCGCTAACTTAGTTACTTAACGAGTACTTAATGCTGCCAGCTGACTTAAGTTAACTCGAAGCAATCACTTGACACGTCCATACACTGTCAATTCTATTATTTAAATCTAGTTATTAATATTAGTAACATTTTCTCGAAACATCTATGTTATATTACTTCAAATTTAAAATACGTTCAAACAAATAAATGAAGAATATTTTATCTATATGGGTCAAATAATTTTATAATATAATTTATTAATTAAACAGGTTCTTCTAATACGAATAGAATTGGAATTTCCAGATGGTAAAAGTATTTTCCTTACGGAAGGAAGACGATAGTTCTTTTCTAAAAATTCTACCAAATGCCACAATGAAGCTAATCATAAGGAAAGGATGTTCACTACATAATTATTAACATTGCTTAATATGAAAAAGTTAATATTGCAATAATATAAAGGTATATAATTCGTGAGACGAAATAGTAGAGATGTCAAGTGACACATCTATATTCTTCTTATACGTATATAAAATATATATAAAAATGAATCGCGAAATGTGTTGGTGAGCGCATAACTCCATACTGGGCCAGTTTGGCCTATTCTTTTTTTTAATATTCATTGAAGTTCAAGGATGGTTTTTACAGCTAGAAAATGAAATTGGATAATTTTTAATAGAAAGAAGGGTGTTGGGGTCCGCTAGTTTAGTAATAAATAAAATGTACTTTTTAGCGGATTCCACAGCAAATTATATTTGTTTTGATTGAACTTATAAACGACTCAACGATTTTCCATCATGTTATAAATAAAATGACATAACTTTTTATTCCGTAACCCAAAGGTATCCTTTGAGGACTTCCTCACTTAAAAAGGGCGTTTCTTAATATTTATATGCTATAACAATGTTCAGATACAAACTTGTCTTTTTTAATTTACCCTTCGCGTTATCCTATCGCCTACATGGTTTACCCATACTATGTTCAATATGAACGTCATTGAATACATATTTGTGAATTTGTATGTAGGCATCGAATTGTTAAAATGAGTTTTTATATATTATTTTAAAATGCTTTGGTATTTGATTAACATATTACTGAAGATGTTTTTTAAGTGATCAACTAATTAGAACGATAGCCTGTCTTCAATGTATTAATTAGTACCCACTTTTAATACATACAATTTAAAGGTAAAATAATGGCTAAAGATAATACGGCTAAAATAAAAAAAAGCGAATTATAGTTAATCGTTTATAGTTAAGTAATGAAACAAATGGTTTCTATCTACTTAATATAAATACAATCTTACCCACAAATTGCTCAGTTTAAACAAGGTTTAAACTTTAACTAATTCTCTTCACTTTACTACGACACATGAATAAGAGACTGTATACAATTTGTCTGTAAAACCGAACCTCTGACGGAGACAAATTGCAATCGTTGGAGTTGAGCGATCGGTCGGTCGACTAGTTGCTAGATTTGTTGAGTACAGATATTGCATAATTAAGATGGCATTCTGTTTCTACTATTACATTTACACTTCCAGATAAATTTGTTTCGTTAATTTAGCTCCTTTAAGCTTAAAAGCTTTATATCATACTAACTGACGTGATTTCGTTAACGCTATACCTATCTTACCTGTCCACCTTATAACATTATAATGAGGTGAAGTTTGTACATAATATACTAGCTGTTGCCCGCGACTCCGTTCGCGTGGACTTTCATATAAACTTGACCCCCCCCCCGTCCTCCTTAATAACCCTATTTACCATTTAAAAAGTAGCCTATGTTTTATTTCAGGCTCTAGACCATCTGTGTACCAAATTTCCTTACAATCGGTTCAGCGGTTTGGCCGTGAAAGCGTAAAATTATAAAAAGTTTCGACACCTCGCGCAACCTTTTGAGGGTCAATTTTTTAAAAAAGGAACCCAGAAATGTCAGCCAGTGATGGAAAGACAGACAGACAGAGTTCCTTTCGCATTTATAATATTAGAGTATGGATTTAATAAAATTAATTTAATATTATCTGTGCATCGAACCCACGCATCCCGACGTAAATGGTACGTTAATCAGATATCAAAAAGGCCTGGTAAATAGAAACCTCAGTCCCACGCCCACGACCAGCCTATCTTGACCTTTCACTGTTTATCTAGGTAATCTAAAATATGATGCATAAGTTATTACTCATAGCTTAGTACTTGGTAATTTTAGTTTTAATTGTAACCATACCATCATGCTTGTATTGAAATATTATCGACTACTTATTTTAAAACGATAGTTTAGGCATGTTTTTCAATTAGAGCATTATTCCGTATTATGCGGGAATAATGCTTAACGTTGAATATTTTAACTACATCTTTCTTGATTCATATATCGAGAACTTTCAAAAGTACTAATTAGTGCTTTCGCTAGATGCGTGTAATTACATGAGCAGTGCCTGAAAATGAACAAATGTTTTTCTTTAATTTGACATTGATCGAAATGTCGCACTATGCTCTGTAATTGAAATGCTAGGTTAGATACAATTGAGTTTGGGTGAGGTACTATGTATATTGTATATGCATCTACCTACTTTTTTACTAATGTTTTATTAGACCGTATTAATTATTTTAAGAAATTTATACATGTATGTTTGTTACTCTCTTACGAGAAAACTTGTCAACGGATTTAGCTCAAATTTACTATCAATCTATACTAATATTACAAAGAAGTAAAGTATGTGTTTGTTAAATTGTAAGGGGTAATCTCGGGATCTACTGAACCGATTTTAAAAATTCTTTCACCAATAGAAAGCCACATGATTGCTGAGTGTCATAAAAAAAGGTATTTAAAAAAAGGTTTGTAACATTATGCCCAACGAAGTGGGCACGGGTCAGCTAGTCTTAAGTAAATCTAATACTATTAATCTTAAGTAAATCTTAGTAAAATAATTATACTATTAATCCCAGAACCTACTGATTATAAACGAGTAAGTTAGTCTGTATGTATGTATATATTTTGGTACTCTTTCACGCAATATATATACTGTATACTGCATGGATTTTAAAGATACTTTACATTTACATAATAATAATCATCATCATTTATGCCCAAAATTAATCAATTCTTTGGTAAGCAACAATAGCACAGCTTATCCATCACATTAACACACAACATTTTTTTTTACCAATAAAGTATGTAATACTTTATTTATTTTACAACCTCTACCCTGTATTATAGAACCTTATTTCCCCTTTTTTTATAACATAGGGGTCAAACGAGCAGGCGAGCCACCTGATGGAAAGTGGAATTCTGGAATGGGTTGCCGACTTTATAAAAAGATGTATAGTACGCGTCATTTATGTTTAGCGATTGACGAGAATAGCTGCGCATCGGTAGAATCGCGCTCGTAATTAACGTATTGGTGCGAGAAAGACAACACGACTGGCACAACCAATCAACGCTCGCGCACCCGACGATCACGCGCCCCGCGCGCCGCGCCGCTACCTCG
>DWAJ01005889.1:0-11005 GCA_018238005.1 Eurema mandarina | reverse complement strand
GATTCCACAAGATGGTCGTGCGTGGCAAAAAGTTCCTGCGAAAACGCACTGTGCTTGACTGCCAGCTGTCAAGGTGGTGAGGATGGTATTGTAACCTGTGGCGTGCAGTGCGGTGGTGGAAATCAGCAGCAGGTATCAAACCGAACAACTCCTCTGATGTTTATGTTATCTATAGGTATTGCTTATTTTATTTGTAACCATAAATAAGAAAACCACCTCCCCTTTACAGAGAGTATCATTTATAAAAAGAGGACGAGAAAATTTCTTTTTAAAAATCTTTCCGACAACTTTTTAAAAAAGTCGCGCTTTGTATTGAGTTTGTGCAAGGGTGGAGGCTAACCAATCACACATATAAAAAATAATTTATAAACATCTATTGCCTCAGAAAAACATATTTACAAAAGTATAGAATCATCTTATACACTACTCTTATTACAGGGCATCATATAAAACTAAATATCACCGCCCAGTCAGTAAACCGCACAAAATATTTTATCGGTTCGTATAAATTAACCAGGTCCGTTCACACGGTAAATTCAAATTAATGCCCAGACTAATTGTCCAAACTAAAATTTAACGCGAGGCGACGTTGGTGAAAAGGGTCTATGATATTAAAATTATATCCCAACTAATGTCCAAGGATTAGTTACGCTACCCTGTTTAGTTTCAGCTTTATTTCACTTGTGAATTTAAGTTATTCACAGCCAAATTATTGTGTTTCAGTCTTAATTGGAAGAAGTTGCTTTAATCTAGATTGTTTAGCTTTTAAACAATGAAGAGGTTATTTAAGAAGCGAATGTTTCAGTTCATGTCTTCGATGGGCTTGCGACTCTAAAGGTGCCGACTTCAAAATAACGAAAGAACTATTAAAACATTTCTATATACTAAATGAAAATATGAATTACTTTTTGCAGATGAAAATTATTTTTTGCTTTTAAGTTTGAAGTCGGTTTGTTTTTGTTAAAAGAGATTTTATATTATAAACGATGGATTTCTATTGGTTTCGAATAGCATATATCTTATTAATAGCTGTTTCCCGCAACTCCGTGCGCGTTTACTTTCATAAAAAAATTATTCCCCTGGAAACTGGATAAAAAGTATCCTATGTCCTTCTCCTGGTTCTAAGCTACACCCCCACTAATTTTCAGCCAAATCAGTTGAGCCGTTATCGAGTTATAAATGGTGTAACTAACACGACTTTCTTTTATATATATAGATTAAAAAGGTTGTATACGATCTGTTACATGTTATACAAAACTAAAGTGACAAACTTAATCTGCAAAGCATCAATATAATAACCATGTACATCTCGAACAAAACGTCGCGTCGTTTATAACATTTGTTATACATGTATGTTTGTCGTTCTTTTACACAAAAAATACTACTTTATTAGTTCGGCATACAGGTAGATTAGATCCTATTAAGACAAACCACATTTTTTTATCCCGGTATTGATATGACAGCATAAACAACGCGGGTAAAACCGCTAGACACGGCTAGCATAGTAATATTAGTAATATATATGTTAAGAGAAAAGGGTCTATAGTGTATGATATTAAAATAATATCTAAACTAATGTCTAAGGATTAGTAACGTTACCCTATTTAGTTTTGGGTTTATTTGGTTGGAAATTTAAATAATTTCTCACAAATATATAGAGGTTTGACTTCCATTGTTTGATTAATAAACCGATACGTTAAAGCGGCTTAATAAGGATTTTGTTATATATATATAGATATTATGTTTTAATTAAAATAAATATTAATGAATTCTTTGTTTTACTATAGGTTTGTGGCAGTGAATTTGTTTTTCTTTATTGTGTCACTGATGAGTAAGAAGTTTTGACTTTATTTAAAGCCAAAACTGTATAATTTGAAGTTTAAAAAGCATGTCCTTATACTCGATTTCACACACACAAGCGAAACAAGCCGCGGCGACGATGTATGTAAGTAGACAAAATTGTCTACATTGTAATTGCTTCACTTTTCGTACTCATATTGCTGTTCTAGGTGTTATAATCCTATGCTTAGATAGATATTAGTAGTCGCAGATAATGATAATAGTATTTTGTTTTTGCCTTAGATCCAATTACCCTTTTTTCGGTGTCTTAAATGTATTAAGACATATATTTTAGACACTACTAACGCTACTACCCACTTTCAAGTTATGTACCTAGTATATACATTTTAGTATAATATTTCCACCATTAATGCTTTAAATAAATTTCTACGTATCAGAGTTTCTTGCCGGATTTCTCTGTAGAAACTGTCTTTCGAACCAGTGGGAAATGTTTTGTTAATACTATGACGATTTAAAGGGTTGCTTTAAGTAGTATGTAGCCTAGTTTAATAAAGATTTGTTTGACTTTAACGTAAATATCCATATTAGTTAACATATACGTATAATACTCGGTCGTTGAACCGTCAAGGTACACAGTCCTCTGATACCGAGCTTACGAAAATCGCACTATCGCCCGTGTAGTCTTATTATTTTGTGGCCTAAAGCATACGCTTAGGCGATAAATCAATTTATTTTGTTTATTGAGAAAACTTATATTACGTCAACATTGTGTTATATCGGACTGAAGGGCCCAATATAATGTCCTTATTAGTGTTCATGAGCAAATTTGGTTACTTAACATCTGTCCCATTTATTTCATGTGTAGTATTACTTAAGATAAGAAATCTTATTGTTAAAGTTGCACTACGTTTCTTGATTGTTTATTCTGTTATTTTTTCCGGCTTGTTTACCTGGAGTTTTGACACTGAGACACTTTTGAGTGATAAGGTCGTCCATTACCAAAATGCATCGTTATAAATGTAAATTTAATCTGAGTGTTAAAATAATAAAATTTACTTGCATAGTGTACATGTAGTAGTTAATAAGATAAGTTTTGCATCTCTGATTAAGATAAGGTTGTAACTCCGATTTCGTTTTTAATAATGATTTTTGGTTAATGAGCTTTCGTGATTTACAAACGAATTTTAAAATAAGATCCCGAACTAAGTATATTGACTTATCGTTGAAAGAAAACATTACTTGAAAAAACAAACGTATTGCTTAGACGGCGCATGCATTATGTGACGTAAGTCTAAATCTATCATGGCGGAAAATCCAAAATGGTGACCTCTTTGTTTTTATGTACTACTACTTAGGTATCAAACAAAAGAGCTTCTTGGGAATAACTAAAATGACAAGGCTGTATTATAGGTTGTATTATTTTTATTATAACTTATTCGATTAAATATGTCGCTTCTGCATATAACTTGGGCCAGCATCTCACCGTTTTACCGGCACGAAGCAGAAATTAATTAGAAGAGGTTTGCAAACTTAGTCTTGGCTTCGGTTATTGGGCTTGGAGCGAAAATATGTGACAGCCGACGCCGCGGGCTCAGCCACTTGCCACTCGAAACTATTTGCTGGGTATTCGCTAAGTAAATGTGGAGATTTGCAGCCCTTTTGTTTAAGTACCATTAATTTTACATACTATTAATTTTACTTACATAGCTTACACCTTGCACCTTGCATTGGACTAATTTGCGACCCACCCCGGCTTCGCTCCCATATAATATGATATAAGCTATCCTATCTTTTGAGTTGGATCAAACTGCACGGTCTGCAAATTTAATTTAAAATCGGTTCAGTAGTTTAGGTGTCAATCGCGGACAAACTACGTTACACGTAATTTATATAAAATATAAAATTACTACCCTGGTTCTAGCTTCACTAAGCATTAAACTATCTCTGAATCAAGTAAGTACTTAGACAGAATTTGAGTTTTTACATGAAGAGTTTTTACTCCTGTTTTGCTTCTTTAATATATAATTTTTCTACATATTAATAGCTCAGTAACTTTACTTACCGTAACAACTGAAAGAACTGAAAACTATTTAATCTCGCTTAGTTTGTCATTAGGTTCTTTATAAACACAAATTGGTCAGTGAAACCTACTAGAGCTAGTTCACGCTACGTCTGTTGGAAAATTGTATGAAGCGACAAAACGCCACTGAGTGGGCGTCACACGCTGCGTATCTCCGCTGAGCAGACGTCATTAACTTTAACGGCAGAGACTATAGCTATAGATGCCGCGGGCTTTATACTTTGCAAAATTACAATATTATATAAAAATACTTTATTGGCGAACAAAGAATAGAAAGAATGCAATTTAGCCAATTTCTTTATTTTTTTTACAATTGGCGGCCTTATTGCTAGGAATCTATATATTCAGGAAACCAGAAATTGGCGATATCCAAAAGTTATTTTAAAGTGGATAATACATGGCTAATAATATAATAAAGTAGTAGATACGATATTAGATAATACAGGTAACATTTTTATAGGTTGTCAGGAAGGTTGAAATGTTCTTTGCTTTATAAGTGATCAATATTATATAGTAACCTTAAAAAATAAAAAAAATCTGTACATAATGGTACAGAATTATTTGTTAATGCTTTTGTCATCTTGTTGTTACATACATAGATAGGAAATTTCTTGTTAACAATATGTGCTCTGCAGACAGTTAAAGATGGAGAAAGTGATTATAGTTTAAAAAAGCCAAGTGACATTTACGTAAGATATTACTAAATTTTTATTCAAACATATAGAATTTTTTGCCGTTACGAATAGGTACGACTCGCTAAGAGTATGTAACATGTAAACATGGATTTTCACCAAGATCTTTTTCTGGGTACAGATGGATAGATCAATATTAATAATCTATTTTTTATATAAATAAAATTGATTCGATCATATAATGAAATATAGTTTATATAAGCGGAGAAGCCAAAAGAGCCAGTCAGATAAAATATTATGATCACCACGTAACCTTATCCAAAAACAAAATATGAAAGCAATATGAATAATAGCGTTTTAAAAAATCGCTCCGCTTATCACATTGACCTCTTTCCTATGTTTGTCACAGGCGTGACCCTGACATAATGGTCTAATGAATGTTTTCTTACAGGAATCTATAGACCCTTCCCTGTAATTGTCTTTCGTAATGACATGACTGGGTTTAATTTATTGTCATTATAATCGTTAACATAAATAAAAAAAAACCTTGAAGTATTTAATATTAAACCAATTTTTTATATTCTTTACTATACCTTAATGATCATCAAAATGAAAATTTATTATCTACATTCTACAATATAGCATAATATATCATATTTGATTTTAATATAAATGACAAAAAGATTAGGATTAAATATGCTACAACTGAAACTAAATATTAAGATTAATTGTATGCCTAGTATTTGTTTTACCGATTCTGTATTCTGTATTACCTACTCAATGGCTAATGACCTGCCCAAGTTATATATATGTCACCGGAAAATAACAAGAACAGCAAATTTATAAATTTCCTAGGAAATTTATAAACCTTCGTAGGATTCTAAACGAGAGATAAATTGTATTATTTTACGGCCACATTTTCACAAATTTATGAAACTGACTGACTGACTGATTCACATATCAACGTACAGCCTAAACGGCTAAGCGTAGGTACATGAAATTTGGAAAGGACGTAGCTTAGGTACCGTAGAGGTGCACTAAGAAAGGGACTCCCGAAATTCCCACGGAAACGGGAATTCACGGGAAAAAACATTTGTATGATAGGTACAGCGTGAACGAAAGCGAGTCGGGTCATTTAGTATTTTATTTTATATTACATATTATATTTTATAATTAAAATATGGAATATACATATAAAGTAATCTTTCTATTTAATACTGGGGGCCCGACAGAATTTAGGAAGTTGAGTTATGCGCTCACCAACATTTTTTGCGATCCAATTTTAACATCTATCTATACTAATATAATAAAGCTGAAGAGTTTGTTTGTTTGTTTGAACGCGCTAATGTCAGGAACTACTGGTTCGAATTGAAAAATTATTTTTTTATTGAAAAGAGAATTTATCGAGGAAGGCTTTAGGCTACATAACATCACGCTGCGACTAATAGGAGCGAAGAAATAATGGAAAAACAAATCAACGGGGACGAAGTCGAGAGCAACAATATATAATAATAGATAAAACAATTTTTATTAGGCAAGGATTGTCGTCATTCAAAGAAGTTGTCTTTTCAATTGAAACCTATTTAGAGAACCTTTCAAAAGATTATTTTAGTAAGGCTTAAGAGTTCCTGACACTTCGAGATATTTATGTAGCTTGATTGAAATATCAACTCAATTTATTATAAAAATAACTGACCTCTTATATTCTTCTGTTTTCAATTCTTAACGCCTTTCATTACGTTTTATATATTAATATAGTTATCATAAATATTATTATTCATAGCCTGTGATCTGTTAAAGAACTTATGCCCAATTTTGACTAGTAGTAAATTAAAAAATAGTAGTTATAAGACTAAAAAAACAGGCAGATTTATAAGGCCGAAGTCAATACGCTCTTAAACAAATATATCTATGACCTCTTAGAACGCTCGAGTAAATAATTTTTCCCAGTCTTCTCTTGTTGATATTTTTTTCAGAACCTTGGTACATTATAGTGTGTAATTATAATGACCCCAAAGGTTTTATGTACACCCCGTGGTATTATACATTAGACTTTAATTTAGAAGCTATCTCTTCCAAACAAATCTTTTTGAAATAACAAAATATGCTTAAAGATTAACAATATTACTATATTATTAATCTTTAAGCATATTTAACCAACCAAAATTTAGAACTGTTATAGAAACTAGAAGCCTAGATAGGCATTTAGGACGAAATCCCTTTATCATAATATTTAAAGTTAGAGGAAAAGTTTTATGCGGGCGCTTTGAATCTGAGCTTGATAGTGAGTGACCTTTGCAGAAGGCTTTACCTACTTTTAATAGCAAGTAAATAAATTTTAATTTTAATTTTACTAGAAGAACAAGAAACCTCGGTATATATTTGGCGGTTCCTTATAGTATAAAAAAAATTCTGTCAGAATTTTTGAAGAAGAGTTCTACTTTTTTATTTTTAAGCACGTTTCCGAGTTCTTGTCATTTAAATTATTTTTTTATTAAGCTTTAAATGGTTTCTCGAATCCAACTTTTTAATTATATTGTGTTTTTATATCAGGGGTTATACGAGCTGGATAAAATCATGTAGAAAGTAAATTTCGTAAATGTTGTAGTTCATGCTTTTTATAAGCAGTGTGCTAAGCAGACAATTTATAAGTTTAATCACTAATTTGCATCGAATATTGTATTGAGTCATATACAAACTAAAAGTTCTCCAAGGAAACTCTAAGGAATATTCAGAGAGTTTATATTAAGTGCCAGTAAATGTTTACTCCATACGATCTCCAACAAAGGAGCCTTTCAGGAAAATGCTTACAATGCGCTTCTCTATAAAAAATACGTTTTAAGTTCCCTTAGAAGAGTGTAAAGCTGCGTTTTATCTTTGTAAGTGTGTTTTGTGAGATACATTTTTGTTTACGTGATCTATAGGAGGGTATTGGCTTGGTTATTGTTAATGAACCTACTATGACGACCGCTTGGCGCAGTGGTAACACAACTGCTTTCTGCGCGAAGGGTCGTGGGTTCGATCCCCACACCGGAAAAATATATTTGTAATTTACATTTGTATTTTTCTTGGGTCTGGGTGTAGCTATGTATTGTATGTATGTATTTACAAAAGAAAAGTATGTATATTTAATTTATTCCGTTATCTAGTTGCCATAACACAAGCTTCGGCTAAGCTTGGAACTAGATGGCGCTGTGTATAAATGTCCTGAAAATATTTATTTGTTATTTATTTATTATAAAAGTGAAAGTTTGTGAGAATGTATGTATGAATGTATGTTCGTTATTCTTTCACGCAAAAACGGCTGGACCGATTTTGTTGAAATTTGTTATATAGAAAGATAATATAATGGATTAGCTCATAGGATACTTTATATCCCGGTGTTTCCCGGGAACAGGAACTCCGCGGGTAAAACGGTAAGGCGCAGCTAGTAAATAAATAAATTAAATAAAACTTCAGGACACTCATACACAGCGCCATCTTGTTCTACGCTAAGCAGAGCTTGTGTTATGGCAACAAAACAACGGATAAATAACATATACATAAATAACATACACACAATCAAACGATTATTAATATAAAAATATAAAAAAAAATCCATATAATTAAGCATATAATATAAGTTAGATAAATTATGATCTTAAGCTACGAAATTTACCTAAACTACCATTTATCGAGGATAAAAAGTCAAGTAAGTTCCTGTTATACAAAAACGCAGGTATTAAGGTAGATTATACCGTCAATCGCAGGCTTCCATTATGTTAATTTTTATCGGCTTTTTCGCCGCAGGTGCGACACAATGCTGCTATTGTCAGCAAACTTTTAGTTTTGCAGCTTACTGACGGGCAATGGGACCTACTTTAGCGGAAAATTCAGGCTTTATACGCCGACACTTTACAAGCGCGACCTAGTCGTTAAGTGGAATTTTAACGTGAAAATTTATTTTTCCTTCTTTTTAGATTTTTTTTTCGTTGGGACAAACTTTAATAGATCTATGCGTTTGGTTAATTTTATTGAATTTAATTATTTATTTGACGCCGTAATATAAAGAATATAGTTAATTACTTTGCTAAGATACACTGTTTGCAACTGGTGACGTTTTGTTTCAGGAGGAAAATTTTCTTACAGAGACTCGCCACCATGGGGAGGTGGACGGGTTAGTTTATTTATTTATTTACCCTTTATTACATTTAAATCCTACAGACTATTTGTACAGAAATAGAAGAAATGTAAGAGGCTAAAAAGTGATTTCTTCCAGGCAACCCTTATAATTATTTGAAAAGAAAGACTGGAATGGTAGGAACGCTGAGTAGGGTACAGATATAAATATATAATATATTATACTATCACACATATTATACAGTACATATATAAAGGTTATGTTGGGCTCTGAATGACTACAGACTAAAAACACCCTGAATGTTCCTGCCTTTTTGCAACTTGACTTGCAACAGGTGACCTAAATAATCATTTATTCGGGGCAATAAGTAATTTCAATAAATTTTATGTCGTTGTATTGTATGACTGTATTGTATGTTAACTATTTGATACGGTGTCCCCAATAAAAATACATTATAAAAAAAATCTTATATTTTATAAATTGGTTGCGTAGTTTTCAAGACTTAATCATACCGAAAGACACAGAAAGCGACTTTGTTCTATAGGTACTATGTAATGATTTAAAAATATATACCTTCAAAAGAACAGCGTACCTTTTCTTAAAAGGCCGGCAACACACTCGTGTCATCACGAGTGCTAAGGGGCGGCGCTGATCACTTTCCATCAGGTGACGCGCCAGTTCGTTTACCCCCTATTATATAAAAAAAAATAATAGATGAAATTTTCATCGATTTAATCCGTCGTAGTAGTAATTGGCCATTTTAAAAAGCCGTGTGTTAGCTTCAAGACGATAGCGTGAGATCGTCTTGGTATATTAAGCAGCTCATTAATCGGGTCTTCAAGGAACGCTGACCGAGGTGAACTACAGAACCATTACGGCCATGAGAAGTTATTCATTCACTGTTTATTTACCGTATCTTACGGGTAAAACATTTTAAAGTTATAAAATAGGTGGAGGTTATTTACTTTTTATCTTGCTTCTGTTATTATTTTATTGAAAAAATTCTTAGTTATCATTTTTTTTAAAACTTTAATTTATTGATTGAAATTAAAAGGATACAATTTATTTAATAAATAAATTTATTTAAGAAAACTAAATTACTGACTCTACTTTGTGATAGACATATAATAGTCACCTATACATCATCCAAATAAATATCTAAACAATAATGTCTAAGTCTATCATAAAATATTCTTATAATATCTCTTTCGCTGTATTTCTGGCCGTATGGGAAAATCATTGAGCTTGCTGACGCTACTTCTTATAAGTACCACTTTAAATGTTCTCGAGTTATCGATCGTCGATGCTGACGGTTTTTGTTAAATAATTACTTTTAGAAAAATATATTTGAGAAAATTTGAAGTTAAGTGCACAAGAATATGAGGAAACGGACATATCTACATCATCTCTATATAGTGATAAGGCCACCTCACTTTGATCTCACTGATTGATCACTCATCTATACTAATATATAAAGCTGAAGAGTTTGTTTTTTTGTTTGTTTGAACGCGCTAATCTTAGGATCTACTGGTTCGAATTGAAAAATTCTATTTTTATTGAATTAAACATATATCGAGGAAGGCTTTAGGCTACATAACGTCACGCTGCGCCTAATAGGAGCGATGATATAATGGAAAATATGGAAAAAAAACGGGGAAAATTATTCATCTTTGAGAGCTTCCTTTGCGTGCGCTGCGAAAACGGTTCAAGATACAAAAACAATATGTATGAAAGAATTATTCCTCTTGAAATGATCTAATCCCATCAAAAACAATACTTGTCAAAAAAACCAAGTCTCCCAACTCAATTGTTCTACGGTAAAAAGTTATGAGATCCATGTAATACCAAGTCGGTTATTAATTTATTCAGTGTCTACTTAAGCGACTTTCTCGTCTTAATACGTCCAGTCCCTAAGACCACGATCGTGGTGCATAACAATTATAAATTACAATTGATTTCTGTAATATTCGTACTCGAAGTATTAACTTGTTAGGTAATAAATAAGAGGATTTTATAGTGACGCATATCAATATTAAACAAAAATTAATGTTTTATATAAATATATTGAGACTCGGCCATCGCATGAAAATACGTGTTAATTAAATTATTATGTGCGATGGCCAAGTCAATATATAAAACATTATTTTTTTTTTAATATTGATATGCGTCACTATAAAATCCTCTTAATTATTACCTAACAAGTCAATACTTCGAGTACGAATATTACAGAAATCAATTGTAATTTATAATTGTTATGCACCACGATCGTGGTCTTAGGGACTGGACGTATTAAGACGAGAAAGTCGCTTAAGTAGAGACTGAATAAATTAATAACCGACTTGGTATTACATGGATCTCATAACTTTTTACCGT